>OMNN01020435.1:4529-18615 GCA_900302755.1 Chromis chromis
AAAGGGAAACCAGTCATCTGGAAATGATGTTGTTAGAAATGATAGAACTGTTATGCCATATTTTTGTATATTCTGAGTGATATACGAGGAAATATGCAAAGGAATAACAATGAAAACAAGTGAGGCTTTTAATGCCTTTGGAGTGAAACGTGGAGGTTTGTCAGTGACTACAGTGAATCTTGCTTATACTTGTGATTTAAAAACTCCACTCCACAGTCAGCCAGCATCCTCTCTATCCCTGATAAAAAACAAAAGGTAACACAACATTTGGTAGGCCAAGTTTAACTTTAGCCAAAAGCTAGATCATCTTCTCTGGAGAGAATTTATTCCAGGCAGATTTAACAACACCACTGTAGATGTTAGGCCTCAGGCTAAATGTTTAAATGTGAGCAGGCTACTGACCTTTAGAACAGGCCTATGTGAATACTACATACAGTTGGGTCTTTGTCCCTTATAAAACAAAAATATAGTCCATTCTTCACTAAGGTAATGTTAATTTTGCCAGGAGCTGTCTATCCTCTCCTGTGAATGAAAACCTGAGCTAAACAGTACAGATTTAACAACATGACTATAGAAACTAGCCCGCAGGCTACCTGGGAATCCACCTTAGAAGTGAGTATGTAAGCACTACTGAAGCATTTAATCTGTTCAATCCATTCAATCCATGGCAACTTTGCCCTCCATTTGGCACCTCTGTCCTCAGAAACAGCTGTCTGTCAGAAAGCAGCACAGAAGAGCTGAGAGCAGAGAACCTGGACAAAGTGTCTTTACCAGGCTGACTGACAGCACAATAAGTGGATAAAAGTAGTTTTCATGTCGACCAAGCAAGAAAAAAACAGCAATGTTATATATAGATTCATTAACTCTACTAATTTCACTCATCGACCACAGAAGGTGGGTGAGACTTAAACAGCTGCTGTGGATTCTGGTTCACTAAGCACCCAAGAGGGGAAAAAAAAACCCCGACTTCAAGCACTAAAAAAATGCATAAGGCCACAGTGAGACGCATGTGTGATGGATGTGTCCCAGAGACATTATTGATTGATGAATTTGATAGAACAAAAGTCAGCCTGTTTTTTGATACAGGCGAGGTGGACATTAAAAACACCTCTAAAAACTTTTCTTTAGTGACTGGCTGTAGCTGCTAAAATTGTAAGAAATCTCTCTGTTGACTTTTAGGACCTTTTTAGCCTGTATATTGCAATACAATACATATTCATGTAATTATCCTGATGAAACACACGGCTGCTAGGAGCTCTTTCTTTTCTCCTCTAGAGAAAAAATTGCCCTAACAAAATAGAGCTGAAAAAAAATTCATACAAGGGCTGATCAAAAAGTTCCAGGACTGTGCACATGTATATGATATGCAACATGTGCAAGCAGTAACTGTCATGAGTTATAGAGTCATTTCTCTCTGGACCTCAAACTGGGCCAGAGCAGATCACATTTTGTGTCAGTTAGGATCTTGGGACGAGCCAACCTTCATGTCAAGGACCATCACTGGTGATGAAAGGTGAGTCTACAGTTCACCCTGAGAGACAGAACAACAGGTTTCACAGTAGAAGAGCCTGCAGTTTCCAAAACCGGACAACCGTAATGATTCCCCCAGGGTCAGACTGTCAGGGCAGAGTTCTACTGTCGCCCTGAGGCGCTTCAGGTAGAACCTTCAGTGCAAATGATGGCATGTGGGAGCTCCAATGTGATGTGTTGCCTGTCACAACATAATGGTCATGGATTGTTTTTTTGGCCATAACAACACAATTGTTGCTCCCCACCTGCCCTACCGCCCAGATTTTGCTCCCTGTGATTTCTTCTTCCTCCGTAAAATGTCACATGACATTGCACTGTTCATAGTGCAATGTCATGTGACATCCTGAATTATTATAGTTCCTACTTACACATTTCATGTGTGTTCCATTCACATGCTTCATCTTCAGACTTTGTTATCAGCACTTGTATACATTAATCATCAAGCTAAAGCATAAGGATTTATGGGTCTTCTTCTTAGCCTTACTATTGCGATACAGTACACAGTATACAGTATAATTAAAATACAAATGCCACATCTAGTTTTAAAAAGCAAAATTACAGCTGTATATGTCTACTCATTCAGAACCTAGAGGTTTACATTGCAGCTACCTCACAATATACCAAGTAATGTACAGAATGTACAGCCGATCCCATATAAAATAGACAAGCACATCTGACACATGAAAAAACAAGTGAAGTCCATCTACAGTAGATAGTCAGAGGCCAAAATCTGCAAAGTGCATGCAAGTGCTTCCTCAAGCACTGTGCAAAGCAGGCCATCCTGCTGAGAGCAGCTGCCATCCTGACTGAAAGATATTCATTGATATTGGCTTCACTGCACAGTTTGACACATGGTCTAAAAGCTGTTTCAAAAGAACCATGTAAGTGCAGGTTTCAAAGGAAACCAATGTCAAAATTCTGCCATGCAGCATTTCTTCACACAAGTACCAGTTTCAGTGTTTAGTTGCAGAAGGTCTAAATTAACTTTCAAATGATTGCATTAGCATTGGTTTGAGTGGTCAGCTCTTGTGTCACGTGATCTGTATGCTGATTCAGGGACATTCCCCTCCCATCTTCTAAAGACTTTTGAGGTAGAAACACAAATACACTGATTCTGCACCAAACACACTGGATGACAGCCAGTTAAATCAGCAGCTCGGCTGATATATGGTGCACATTTCTTCTATAACAAGACTAGGCGACAATAGCAGAGACCCAAAGTTGTTTGCAATGTAAACTGAAAATATAACATTGTTATTTGTAACATAGGAATGAACATTTATCATTGGCGCAATGCAATGTTCTGCTGGGAAACCTTGGGTCCTGGCATTCATCTGAATGTTGACATGTATTTAAACATTCTTGCAGACCAAGCATAGACTTGCTTACATTAGAAATATTTGTAAAAAAAAGTAAAACAACAGTAAAACAAGCCAGTAATTTACTATTGCTTCTTTCTTTCTTTCAACATATTTTACAACTAATTGAACAACACACAAAAGAATTATTTAGTAACTGTAAGTCAAATATGAACAGGATATTACAGTTACTATTAGGGATGTCCCAATCAAGTGTTTGTTTGTTTTGCTCGTGATCTGATCCAAATCATTTAATATTTGTAACTTATGTATATTAATTTTCCAAACAACACATACTTTAAGTTTTGTAGATTACCTGTAGTACCTAGTTGTGCTACCAGGTAGAGACCAGAGGAGGCAGACACTTTCTTGTTGGCAAGCAGAGAGCATTGTGGGAGTTTAGCCAGTAAAGAAGCACCATGACAAAGACTTCTATGAGGCTTACTGACATTTAGCCAGTGCACAAGTTAACTAAAGTTGGGCTAAACTAGGACAGGCTTTAAGAACCCAGTGCAATATGTAACACTTGCCTTCATTGGTTTATATTCCAGGCTTCTGAATGACAATGTATGGAAATGAAGAATAGTGCATGGGGTTGTACTGATACAGATCAGTGTAAAGTTCTTGCCCTGATCTTTGCATCAAGCTCAGGAAATCCATAGCAATAATTTCATGATGTTGTTGATTTAGTGTTCTTTAGACCATAATTTATTCACACTAACAAAGAGAAGTAACCCACCAGCCACAAATGAAAGTAGAATTAGTTAACAGCTGGCATTCAAAGAAGCTTTGGACTCCAAAGTATTACAATGGATATCCAGTAGTTCAGTTTCAGCAAGCACTACTGAATTAATGAAAGAATCAATTCAAGAAGATATCAAATACAGATGAGTATTAGATTCAGGAGGAAAGAAAACATTCAATTTAATAAAAATAAAAAAACAAACTAATGAAGTTTTCATCAGTCATTAAAAATAATAACCTAATCAACTGGTTTCCTTTGCTTGGTGTTTTTGCCACAGTTGGTGCAGTGACGCCAAACATTTGTCAAAACTCGCTCCTGATGCGTCACAGCGCTGAAGTCCATCCTCTTTAACTGAGGGAGGGCTGAAATCACATGATTCCTAAACACATACAAATGCACACATGCCAAGTTAGCTCTGAATTCAGGTGCTCCATGCACACTTTGTGTGCTTCCATATAATGAATTTACATTGAATGTTATGTAAGGTGGTATCTTTCAGTTTATGCAAAGCAGACCTTGTCTGTACTTTTCCTATTATTTTGCATAAATGATGGTATGAAATGAGATGAAAATTAAATGTAGAAGCTGAATGCCTGTGATATTTAGCCAATGTAGGGTGACCTTTCTATGTGTCTGTATCTGCTGACCTTATGATGAGCTTGAGCCTGTTATAGATGCTTATTAAGGAAAGTAATTATGTACATTAGTATTTACAAGTACTGTGGTATGGTGTGGTTTTGAGGCATTATTCTTTACTTGAATATTTCCAGGCTACTTTACATTTCACCTCCACGTGTATGTATACAGTGGTAAAAGCAATCTTGGTTTACAAGGTTATGTGTCAGCTTCAATAATGCATATCACATCCAAGGCAAAAATCTGCGTAGGCAAGGCTCAAAGAAAACTGTTGAAAGGTAAAGAAAATGAGGTTGCCACCTGTAGGGTTTGTAGTTTTCTATAGCATTTCCATGTAGCGTGATGGTGTGCAGATGCTGTAGCTGTACCAACTTGTCGACCTCTGACAGATCCCATATTACGTTGGCGTGAAGGTACAACACGCGCAGTTCTCGCAGCTCACACAATACCTGGAATACAGACACAGATCTTACAGCTAAGATCTAAACTTAAAACCAAGGACATGCAGATCTTTAAATAATACCAGCAAGTGTGAAATGATGTCCAAGTATTAAAATTAATACAAGTCTAACAATATCAGAAGGTTAATTTGCAAAGAACTTGAAATTACAAGATCCTTGAAAGAAAAACTTTCATTAAATACCAAACCACATACATTTATTAAAGTATAAATACAGATGAATAGATGTGCATTTTGATAAAGGCGGCAATGACAATACTAACAATGAATAAATGGAATTTGTGTGTGATCATAGGCCAAAAAGCAGAAGAGAGAAATAGAAGGAGGGAAGAAACAAAGAGAGTAAGCCAAGAAGCAGAAGAGGCAAACATGCAAATACACAAAAGACATGAGAGAAGGAGAGAAGCCTCACAGGGTCTATGCATGTGAGTTTGTTGAAGGACAAGTCCAGCCAGCCGAGCTTCGACGGTTGAGCCAGTAAGTGGCTGAGAACGTTCTGTAGGCCATCAAGGTCAGTGATCTTGTTGTTACTGAGGCGCAGGGAACGACTCAGGTACTTCTCGTTTGCATTCGTGTTTAAAGGGCGCAGGCCACTTCTGGGTAACTCTGACAGCGCACCTGAACCACAAATGAAGCTATTACAGTCAATAAAGCATGAGTTTGAATATCTGCTGCTAAAAGCTATCAACCAGGTTATTTAGGTGATGCACTGCAGTCAGCGTGTGTTCATTACATTTTATGCTCTGAAGCAAAGAAATTAGGAATTTCCTTTAGCTCTTTGCTCTATATTTACTATCAAATGCTTTTACTCTCTATTTTTTGAGTGTCCTATTCACTACCACATTGTGCAAGGTTTATGACAGCACACAGACACTTCAGCAGGCATTTGTTAGCATTCACAGTACTTGACATGTGAAATCTTGTCAAATTTTTATTAACTACAAGCACAGATGGGCTAAGAATAACACTCTCCCATGGAAATGTAATCTTATATCAAATATTGGTAACAGTATTACCACAAAGCTACGCCCCCAGGAGCACAGAAGGAAGCAAATACCAAGGTCACCTGCTGTCAAGCTAACAAACTACAGAAATATGACAGTACCTTCAACACAGTACATATCTTTAAATGACAGATCCACTGGAGGGCCGTACATGCTCAAGGCGGAGGGTCTGTGCAGCAACAGCAGGTAGGTTTAATGTTCAGATTAAACCTGTTGCAAGCAACAGACCACTGAACTTCCACAGACTCTCAGAGTCTGTGCAATAAAAACTAAAATCTTGTACACAAACTGTTTCCTAGTGATGGAATTCCAAAATAGAATTACTTACTATTTAACATATTAAATATAACAAGTAGATAAGTACCAAAAATTGGCTCATTTTCTACTCTGTCTCACACAATCATACCACTATTGTGAGTTTTTATTTAGTAATTTGATTTTAAATAATTAAACTTAGACACAGATGTAAAAATCAGGGCAGCCACTCTTCCTTGACTTTAACTTCTGAGGGAGTTTTACGGTGTCTTACATACACAGCATGTTTAAAGTCTCACTGTATTGAAAATTGTGTTACTCCCCTGTGGAGAGTGTGACACTTGCAAGCCATTTCATCTACATTCACCTTCTGAGGGAGAAAATTTGCTTCAATCTGATTTCAAGGCATGTTTGTACAAGATGATTTTGTGACATCAAAAATAAATCAGTTATTGGTCCTGTATGCAGCTTGCACTAGTCAGGAATTCACATTCACTGAGAATGGACTTTTGTATGAAGTAGGACACATTTTGGGTTTAGTAGTAAAGTTTTGAAAAGAAAAATATCTGAATCTTTCTAAAGAGTGATTTTTTCAATGAGAAGAAGTGGTGATTTTAACAACTTTTAATAGGATGGTTCTTTTGACATGTTTGAAAAATGTCTTGAGCAACACAGTCTCTCTATACAACTATACTACATTCTCAATTATGTTTTGGGGAAGCATATTTTTTAAGGATACTGTCTGTCCTTTAAAGCCAGCAAATCAGATATTACATGAGGTGAGACTCGTCATTTTAGTAACCAAAGAAATTAAGGGAAAGCTTCAAACATGTATTGAAAAGGTCATATTTGAACCCAAACCACATTTTCCTAAACTCAATCAAGTAATCTTGGTAGTAAAACCAAGCCTTTACCATGTATTAATTGCTGTGAAAGTAATAACCAGAATGTGATATTTTCCCAAAGCCTACCATGTAGTTTTGGTGGCTAAATCTACCCAAACAGCTAGTGAAATGAGACTTAGGTCTAAGAATGATGGTCCAACACTGGAAGTCTTATTTTGACTTGTGCCTCCATCGTCTCCTCCTATATCACTATGCAGACTTTGTGGCTCCTTCAAACTGGCAGCCTTTTCTACAATATCATAGGGGAATAAATTTGTTAGTTCCACAACCAAATGATGTTTCTTTATGAATATAAACAAAAATGCAGTTGAGTTATATATAGGATCATATTTTTGTGGAGACTGGTTGGTCTGGAGAGGATCGTTCCAGATCGACCTCAATTTTCAATGATGTTTAGGTTAACAGACTATGAGGTCCATCCAAAAAGCTTTAGCTTGTGTTCCTTAAAGGAGTTGATTGTGGATTTCAAAGCATGCTGTGAGTCATTGTTCTACAGTAGAATCTGGCCTTATTTTAGTTTCAGTTTCCAGATTGACTCCATGACATTTGCAGCCACAATGAAAAGTCCATTCTTCCTTCTATCCGTGCAGGGTTTCCTGTGCCACTGGATGTCAATATCCACAGGCGTAGCCGTTAGCCAAGTGTTCTTTTCATCAAATTCTGCTCCTTTTCTCTTTGAACTTTCTATTTTTGGCGATTGAAGCCAAAGAGCTCAATTTGCACTTCATCTGGACACCGCAATCGCCTCCGAAACCACTCAAGCTTACCCAGATGCTGCTCTGTAGACGCTGCATGTAAGATCTGGTCCTTATGATTCTTCTATGTCTGTTTGTGCACCGACACTCCTGTGTCAGCTAAATCTTCCTGCAGCTCCTTTGCAGTCATATCACAGTTTGCCTTTGCCCAGCAGTTTCATCTAAAAGGTGTCTTTGTCTTCTAAATCTGTCATAGTTCCCGTTAACTGACGATGCCTATTGACAATTCATGACTTGCCTTACAACTAATGACTCAATTAGGACTTAATGAGATAATGAAGCTCTGATGTGACATAGTAACAAGGTAACAGTACATCAACATTTGAAGAAAGGCTCATTTCTACTGTCTGGTTGCTGCAGGGGTTGTATTTACTTCTTTGACTTGTGTAACCCCTACTAGGCTAATTAACAGTAGAGAATCGATCTCAAGAATTGCAATAAAACTCCGGCTCAAAGACCTGACTGTCAGTCTTCCAGGTTATTCTCACTCACTCAAACAAAAAAATGACAATAAAGTAAATTCATATCCATAAACATACAACATATGTAGCCATGGTGTGACCTGTCGAGAGTATACTTCACTTTTTGCCTTTGGTTTACTCGGATGGACTCCAGCACCCCTAAATTGTACACTGAAAAAAACAAATAAATAAAAGAACACAGAAAATTCTACAGGAGCTTGAGAGGGCAAATGGAGGACGAGTTTACAAAGAAAAGCTGAAAGAGGGAAGAGGTGATGATGGAAAATTACATCCATCAGCCTGAGCTTTTCCCCACCTTGTCGCTCACTCAAGATGTCTGTGTGTATATGTGTGTGTGTGTTTTTGCCTCACTAATAGCACAACAGCATCTCATTGAAGAAGTGAGGGCAGTCCTTCAATACGATGAAAAATAAACAAATAAAAAAAACAGAGACAGACAACGAGTCAGAGTCAAGGACACAGACAAAGACAAAGACAGAGACACCGGCTGCAATCAGAATGCGTGTGAACAAATGTTTAGGGTGTCAGATTGTGTGTGATGTATGGGAAAGAGTTATAGAGTGTGTATTTATAAGGAGCATGTTAAGATTTCCTTCCACGCTTTTTGATTGAAAAGCCCCACTGTTAATAAAAGTAAACACAAATTGTTGAAGAGTGTTGTCAGTGTTGTGTGTGTCACTGAATCTCACCAGATGGGAAGATCTAGACTTCTGAATGTGCAGCACTCTGTCCTCCCTCTGCACCGGCCATCCACTTGAGTGAGGTGCATAATACCCATGTACCGCAGTGATTCTGTTCAGCTGCAAACAGTAAGAAGTTGAAGATGACGAGCAGCAGCGGTTTAAAGGGATTTTATGGTATTGAATATGCATGATAGTACGGTGACACTGATTTGAGGCTGTAGGCCTCAAGGTAATCGGCACATAAAATAAAATAAAAAAAACATAAAATAAAATGTACATTACAGCTATTGGGAGAAGATGAACACCTCTGTTTGGGGGCAATAAGTCATAAAACCAGTTAAAGTTTAGATTTAGGTCAGGATTCAGTGAGATATTTGATCCGATATGCTCAAGAGTGAGTCAAACAACACAAAGACAAGATAAAGGCAATATGAGAACTTGTTAGAAAAGTCGACAAAGCACTGATGTAGATTGCATTTCTGCATGAGTTCACACAACCACAAAAATACAGGCCAACTGCAAAAATGTCCTGTACTTTCTTGGTTTACACATTTTAGACAATGTATTTTTCCCCACATTAAAACATAATACCAGTAGAGCATGTCTGGTTGGGGTTTTCCTATATAGTTGTGATTTTGAAACACAACAATATGAATATAGGACTAAACAACACCGTCTTCATGCTCATACAGCCAGCACAGTAAAACAGGAGCTCCCTCTCACAGTTAATGTTGGGTTATCATCAACAGACCAGAAAACAACAATGCTGCCCTCCGTTTGGAATGCACCATTCAGCATAAGTACTGTATAAACCTGAGGCTTTTGTCATATCAAATTCAATGGAGTAAAAATGACTCACGTCAAATGGTCAAGTAGAGTCATTTCAGCACTGAAACATATCTGTAATTTAGCTTTCATGACTTCTTTATTTTCACTGAATACATTTTAGGCAGTCATCCACTCAAACCCAGTGCATTTACAGGTACTGTGTGTAATACTGTGAAATATTTTACATGTCTTAATCACTGTTTTTGTCACCAATGTGTGAATGGATTGTAAGTTAAAAAATGAGACGTGATGCCAGTGAGTCACGTTTAGTTTTATGTATTTCACATCACTGTTTTGGCCGATACCCTCTTAAGGAGTGCAAGCATCAGTGCAATCAACTGGAGACAGACAGCAGCCATGGGTGTCATTCTGAATGTTACTGAGAGAACCTTTAATATTACAGCAAAATCACTTCCCATCTGAGGAACGCATCCCCTCTAACTGAATACACAATGTCTCCTGGTTGCATTATGCATTGGAGTTATTGTCAGTGGAAATAAAATGAGATTCCCTCCTGTTTGTTTACTGAGTGGTTAATTGGTGAAGCAAAGCACTTGATCTTTGATATGGGAAACCTGCCATTTACTGATAATAGGTTTGATAAATAAAACATTGTGGCCATGACACTTATATCTTGATGTGAATGACATTGGCAGAAAAATACACCAGCAATAAAGAAAACAGATGCATGGTGCATTATAAACTAGCTGTGTTTTAAGAGTATAATGCTGAATTCTTCTGGTCTCACATACACTTCCCACTGATTTTATCCCGGTCTGTACTGGCAGTCAAAAGTTGGCATCTCAAGGATACATGAGTGTCACCAACTGCCAGATTTTACCACAATGGCTCAGGAACATGTGGGCCGTTTTACCAGCCCAGTATTGCTAAAAATTACAGTCATATAGGGACTCTATTGTACGATTTAGATGTCACTGCTGAAACTAAGATGTCCCCTGACAGACACCTGATTAGCAATGCACAGATATTATACCAAAGAAATAAGTAATTTTATTAAAACATTAACAAGGTTGTAATGGAACGTAATCCAGGATTTTGCAAAGCTTTCTATTATGGCAATAGCACTGGTTTTACTAGACATTAAATGTGAAAAACATTAAGGTGCAAAATTGAGGAGCTGAGGGGTGATGTTGTCATTTCAGTTAGAAATTAAGGGGAGCAAACTTACCTGTGAATAAAAAATAAGTGGTGCAGAAAAAAATAATAAATTTCTCCATTAAAATAGTCCAAAACCATAAAAAAAATATACATGGCAAAAACAGACACAGTGTCCAGTAGTAGGAGTGAGGTTGCATCTTGTATTAAAAATATTTATACTCTGGTTCTTGGCACATTTTCAGATGTAAATTCTGGGTTTGCTTTCACCCATTAAGGCTGTGTGTTTAAAATTTCCTCTATTGTGTTCTGACCTAGTTAGCAGCTGAGCTTGTTGCAGGATAAATATTCTTTTTTCTTTTTTGTATTAATTGTGCCGTTTTGTCTTCACTGCTGTAACTTTTTGTTTTGTTTTTTTAAAAATAGTTTTAGATTCAGATTTCAGGAAATTAAATTATAACCTGTAAGTGGTTTATTCGAAACATTTATACATACACCCCCCCAGCCCAAATTGAAAATGCATCATTGGTATTATTATACCAGCGGATCCAATAGTAGACATCGTTGTTTTTGCCCTCTAGGAAACTCTGTGTTGCTCGGGGGGACAAGGAGACACACACAAACGCACACTCAGGCATACACAATGAATGTCTGGCTCTTACTGTAAAATGTACAAAGACCTCGACACACAGCTGCATGAACACAAACTCCAAAATGAGACCACAGATACAAACCGTATTCTGTTGCCCCAAAGTGACATCGAGGCAATCTTTTTCTCAGGCTTTCCCCCCCTTATCTTGCCTCTTTCCCTTCCTCTGTTATATATTGAGAAGTACTAATCTTCTCCATTCTACCTTCTCAGTCTCCCATTCTCACCAGTCTGTCCTCTTTGTCCTCTAATACAAGCGTGTGGCCCTGTCTGTCAAGTTCAGTGACAGCAGGCCATAACCCCCCTTAAAAAGAAATGTGGACTCCCTTCTTGCTGCACACACATTTATGTCTTTTCATCATCTTCTTCTGTGTTAAGAAAAACACCTTTCTCCTTCTCTTCTTCTCCTCATGCATATCCTCACCATCTTTCTGTCACCATCTCTCACTCTCTCTCGCCCCCAACTGCCACCTCCTCCCCTTTTAGTATTAGCGAGGAGGTCATGCTATTAGCCCACTGGTCACTCAGCCTTCTCATGGTATGGACACACATGGCTGCATGGCTCGTATTAAGAATACACTGACAGTCCATCAGCTGCCCTCACAGCCACTCACTCTTCCAGATCCACGGTTGTTTAGTCAGTCAATCAGTCAGTTAGCTGCTCTGTCATATGGCCATTCAGCCAGTCACACAAAGCATCCGTCATGTCAGTCAATGCGACGGGCAACATGAGTGAAGCAGTGTTTCAGTCCATTAGTCAGCCAGTTAGACAGCTGATGCTATACAGTGATGCCACTAATTAGTTACTTACTCAGCTGAACAGCTTTGGTTGGAGACAATAATGACAGAAAAAAATGTCATCTCTGCTGTTGTCTTATTTTGGTTTAAAATGACTTTGTGATGTTAGCACTGCATTTATAAAGGTCAAATCTATTCAACGTATGTAACGTGAAAACAAATTCAAACCATAATATAATCTTACTTGAAGCCATGCTAGGGAGGGCTCACTTCGGTCAATTCGGACATTCATGGTCCCCAGATGATTTAGGGAAACCCCTTACTTAATTTCTAGCATCACCAGCAGGTCACTTCTGTCAAATATCTCAACATCCACAAGACGTACACATGCACAATTTTTTGTGCACATGATCAAGATTCAATTTCACTCAGACCCTTGTCACACTGCTTATAGTATAAGCTGGCTTGCAATGCAAATTCGAATGTACTGTTTGATTAAAAGAACGTGGTAAAATATCATATTATCAGTGTTATGAGATCTAGTAGGAGAATAAAAGTCACTAGAAAAAACTAATGAACACAAAAAATTGAGAAGATTTCATTCTGTTATAAATCTGAACACAAATATATTATTTGTGCAAGGAAAACAGATACATAGATTAACTTTAAGTTGGCCTACACCCCCAGTGTTGAATGACTCAGAAAAGCAAAAGCTAAGTAGGCCAAAGATTCTTAAAACCATTCCTTTATTCCAAACAGAGCAGCCAAAACACACACAACACAAAGCTGCACAAAACTGTTGCACAGTTGCAGCATACAGTCTTTCTTTTTTAAACCTTTTGTTAGCCAAAGACCAGTGGGAACACTTTTTTCAATACCACCCATATCACCCTCATTCAATTACACAAAGTGACTTCAGGGAGTTGCTCGATACAGCTACAGTGCAGCTCAGCTGGAGCAGGTGGGGTTAAGTGCTTTTGTCAAGGGCACCACCGGAGAGGTTTGCTGGTGAAGAGGGAAAGCGTTACTCAAACACCTTCCTCACCTCAGAGTTGAGGAAGGGCACTCCAGTCACAAACTCTTCACAGTAAGATCACTTAAACTTAAGGGCCAAAGAAATTACACTGATTTCTTTCAAAACTAATTTTAGGATTAAAATAATACATTTCTACCCAAGACTCCTGATGCCAGTGTGCAGGAAAATAAGTCATATTACACTGACTTACACAGCTTCTTTTGATGGTTTCAGCAACCTTCACATGTTGCCAGCTGAGATCACAGAGTGCTGTATATTTGAAATGAAATGTCGCTTTTAATTTGCAGGAGCTTGAAGTTTACTTTTATGAGAGAATTTGTTTGTGAAAGAGAAATGATGCCAAGCATGTATTTAAGACTGAACCGTCTGAAAGACTCTCATGTTTTATCATATATTAGTGCATCTCAAATAGGGATGGGTACCGTTCACATTTGAACCGGTACGGTACAGATACTCGGTACCTGTGAATTGGTACCGGTATATATCGGTACCTGTTTTCGGTACTTTTTTGCGTGTATGTGTGGTAGAACCGAGCCGATTATAACAACAAATGCTCGGCTTGGCTCGGCACGGCTCGGCGATGTTCGCGTTTCCATCGACCCGGCCGGAGCAGCTGGGGGGCGGGGCTATCGTGTGCTGCTATCAGCTGTGCAGAGGGACACTCACTGAAGTGCTGCAGAGCAGTGATCCGCGTGGAAAAGGACACAAACGTGTTAATATGTGTCCTTTTTCTCCAGGACGTCTCTGGTCTGATCAGATGTATTGGAATGAATCCCGGGACACACAGAAGTTTTGCACACGCACACTGTACAATCGTGTCTCGGAAATGCGGAAGTGCCGGCGGTGGGCAACCGGTGGGTGACGGACCTTGTTCATACAATAATACTATAATGTCCGCGGTGGAAA
>OMNN01020479.1:5563-17289 GCA_900302755.1 Chromis chromis
AGGACAAATAGAGGATTTATATAATGGTTCTTAATTGCTCGATTTATTAATTGAATAAGTTTGGGCACTGGCAATATACACATTCATGGAATTAAACATAATAATAATAAATATTCACACTGCAACTCACTGAGAGCTGGAATAATACCAGCCCTCAGATCCAGGGAAACAGGCTTCTTCACATTACTGCCAAGTACATGCTGCCCCCGGCCTGAAAGTTGGGACTCCAATCTTCCTCTAACTGGAAGCGGGGAAGAAGTGGAGCACTTTCATTCATGCTGGATTCATTTTAAATTAAGGATAGTAAATATGATTCAGGTCAGCTTCCAGATGGCGATGAGACTGGACATAGATGTCTGCATCCTTAACACAGGATGTCACTGAGTAATAATAGGGATTTTCAACATGCATGTCAGGAGGCAGAAGACTTACTGATGGAGGGCTTGGGATGAAAATGAAAAAGGGAGATATGAAGAGTTTGCATCAGAAAGCATTAAAGTGAGCCGTGTTTAATGAGAGCGCAGACATAACCTTGACTTGGAGGCGGACATCATTAAAAACGTTCCACCATCTGCAGTAAGGACTCGATCTAAAAGCAGCTGGAACAAACATGCCTGTTTGTTTTTATGTATCTGAGGAGCTTAAGCGGCCTTCAGTATAGAATCCTTACATAAGAGCCATATAAATCATAAGATCAACAGATATTTTTTTCTTCTGTATACCAGTTCCAGTGTCCTTTGCAGCTCATTGTAGTCACTGCGAGCAGTAAACTGGATTGACATGTGACCGAAAAATGGTTCAGAATATGACAGGCGGACATGACGTGTAATGCTGATTGTATTTCTCATGTTTGACAGATATGATATGAGACTGAGATGCTGTCAGTCCAAGAGGGGGTTTGGAAATAAATCGAGACGATGAATTTTGCAGGGAGGTAAATTTACAGTCACAGTGTGTTCTGCTGGCATTGGAACATACAGTACTTCCCTGGAAACTACTCTGCAGGGAAGGATGGGGGAAGGTTGTTGTTTTTAAATTCAAGGTTACCAGCTATTGTTTTTGCAGGGGGGGATTTCGTCCTGTGATTGACTGGTGACCTGTCCAGGGTGCTCACCGCCTCTCACCCAATGTCACCAGGGATAAGCTTTAGGCCTTGGACTGGAGGAGGAAGTCGTGCAGGCTCAGGAGGAAAAACAAAGTCCACACAGAAAGGCCCCAGTCGATTGGCAAGTTTAAACCTACACTATAAAACTTATTTTATTTATTTATTTTTTACGTTTTTAACAGTAATATCAGTAATATTTTGAACATTTTGCTATTGTAAAGATTTTCCTGTGTTGTTAAATTACAAATAATAGTTATTCAATTACATGCTAACTATGAAAACACACAAATGTCCACATCAAACAGGAGCCATATCGCCTTATGGATGCCCGATCCCGTCAGATCTCGGAAGTTAAGCGGGGTAGGGCCTGGTCAGTACCTGGATGGGAGACCGTGAGGAGACACCAGGAAGCCTGGGTGAATGCATTGTGAGAGTGAGTGGTTGGTGGTGGTCGGAGGGGCCGATGGAGCAGATTGGCAGCCTCGCTTCCGTCAGTCTACCCCAGGGCAGCTGTGGCTACATTAGTAGCTTACCACCATCGAGTATGGAGTGAATGAATAATGCAATGTAAAGCGTCTTTGAGTGTCTAGAAAAGCGCTATATAAAACCAATGCATTATTATTATTATTAGGAAGTTTGGAGGTCAAATCAACATCTTGGGCCATTGTCATGTTCCTTACAGTTTGTTTTTTTTATGTTTTGCGGTGCACTGTTTTGGACTTTCTTTCTTTTTTGGCACCCTTGCTGTCAGATTTTACCTTTTTTTTTAATCTTATTTTTTTCTTTTACAGTGTAGATTCCTCTAAGATGCAGTCTTATCCAATACATCAGCCTTTAGAACACCACCTTTAGGTCCACACAATAAACTTCCCTTTATATGCAAAATTAATGGAATGCCCCTTCAAATCCTGATGGAAGCTCATCAGCTCTTCTCTTTCTCTGCAAGTATGGTGAAAACATTTCTTTCTATCTTTATCAATACTGGTTCACATTATTTGTCTAAGGTGGAGCCAGCACTGTAAAACCTCTTTCCTCTGTGCAAACATCCATCGTCTCTCTGCCTCCCTCTGGCGGCCACAAGAACTGCTGTTCCACCGCCCAACCTGAATGAAAGGCACCGGAGAGAAGTCCAAACGTGGTGTTTGACAAAGGCACGTTTGGAGGAACCTGTGCGTCTGGGTTGATATTTACACTGGAGAGGAAGGAGATTCAAGGCTTCACCTCCTCACCATCCCTTCCTCCACCTCCAACCCAACCCGCTGGAAGATCACTCCATCCTACCCAGCCAAGGACGCGCCCCCCCAACACACACTTTGCAGGGAGAGAGAGAGGGGGGGAGGGAGAGAGAGAGGGAGGGAGATGCAGGTATTAACTGGAGGTGGGGAGGCAGGCGCAGTAACTGCTGGCCGTTGGGACTCCAAAGGGACAGGAGGGGATGAGTGGTGGTGCCGATAGCTTCCCTCTTCCTAGGAGAAGTCGCCTGTTATTCCAAGCGGGGGTGTAGCCTCTCCATCCACCTCCACCCTACTACTACTACCACCACCCGTTTTCCACCTCTATTTCCCAGTGAGCAGAGAAAGGGGGATTTTTACGCGCCGGAGTAGGGGGAGAACAACATCATGTCAAACAGATCGTGGTGCGTCTCTTTTGTGCGCCGTGCGTCGCCGCCTTTGTGAGAGTGATGCCGGGTCTGCAGCCAGCACAGATGACTTGAAGCACACGGCACTTGTTCCACAAAGAGAAGACTTATTGACAACCATGGCTGACCAGGTAAGGCGACCAACATTTTCCACCTCTCGCCTGTGCGCTCTGCACAATAGACCAAACACACCTGATCATTGTTTTCCTGCTGCACACTTTGGTTTCTCCCAGTTAGACTGTCTCCATGTGGGTATGCAATGTAGAATATTAAGCATTTGTTGCTCCCTAAGGTATTTTTTGTTGCAAATCTCATTATCATATAGACTTTCAGTGCGCCTCAGCTACTTTTACGCTTTTTTTTATGTGCCTTGTAATATTTTGACTCCCTATATAGTGGATTATCTGTCATCATTTCTGACCCCCAGTAGGTGTGACATGGTTCAGGGTTTGCTGCTGGGCATCCTTGTAAATCGATCTCTCATTTATCCCCCATGTAATTCCACACAGACAATGAGCAGCACAGTGGTTTGGAGGAGTCAAAAGTACAGCAGACAGAGCTCAGACTAACCAGGCTGCGGAGGGTGAAGCAGCAGCAGTGTCAGTGTGTAATAGGGTAGTAAAGATGAAAGAATGAAAACACTGCCCGTAGTATTAATTTTGTATTGTGCGCTGTTGTTTGGCCCAGTTTCTTCTCGACAGCCTGGCGGGAGCAGCAGATTAACCCCTGACACACAGCTCAGCCTGTGGCCACGAGCTCCTGTCTCTGCATGTGCAGCTCCCCCTGAGCGCAGCGCACAATAAAGGCAGCCTAATTGATTTGTTCGTTCAATTAACCTAATACCTGAGTGATATGTATGTGTGTGTGTGTGTGTGTGTGTGTGTGTGTGTGTGTGTGTGTGTGTGTGTGTGTGTGACTGTGTGACTGTGTGACTATGGGATATTTTATTGTCTGTGCGTGTTTGTCTCTGAGAGGATATGTTGCAGTCGAGAGTGAATTAATGTCTCTGCATCTGTTCATGCCAGTGCTGAAACTGTTTTCCTGACATTTTATTAAAAGGACGTTATTCAACAGAGGCTATATTAATACTTATGAATTGTTGGATGATGCAGTTACATTTTTGTTTTCTATCACTGTAAAAAAAACAACTCAATATGTTCCTGCTATAAAGGATGTCAACAAAATTAACACTTTAATGTGAGGGTGGGACAAATGCAGTGCATTGCATCACTTTGTCTTGTGATACAATATCAATGCACTGGAGCCAAATATTGCTATTTTTATTAAAACGTGCACCCAAATGGATTCCACAACCAGTTGCACGTACCAAAGTCGCTATTTTATGACTACACATGCTGGTGCTTATCAAATGAATGAAGGTAAATGAACAGAAGTTAATTAACCTGTGCTGAAAGAATAGTAAAATGGCAGACAGCCGGGCAAAGCAAATTAGAGAGCTAACTAGATGAATTGGCACATTGTCAAAATGGAATAATAGTGATACTGCACACACTGACACCAGAGTTCAGTGAATAAATACACAATTCCTGCTTTTTAAAATCTGTTTATGGGTATTTTTTATTCTTCAGTTGCACAGATGCCATGATGCATCATAGCTGATTGTCTTTCAATATATTGAATTTTGCAGAATCGCGGTATCATGATACCGTCTTTCTTGTGGGCAGCATATTGTGATAGTAACGTATCATGAATTACCTTATTTTAAAGACACCACCTTGAGTTTTAGGGTATAGTATGGTGGACTGAGAGATGTGGAGAACTGTTGTTTGCAGTTCCCCTCCAGGTTTTAGTGTCTCTGAGCTGATTGTTTGGATTTATAGCCTGCTGCTTTACTACATGGGTCCTTCCCCACTACTCTCATCAGCAATGAAGCTCACTGTGCTCTGCGTGCACATAACAGCAGTCACTAAATTGCCAACTGTCTTTTGTTACAGTGGAGCATGTAGCAGCTAATAACACAACACATATTATTTCCTGATGATCAGGTAGAGACTTAAATTGAGCTGAGAAGAGAACGGAAAGACTCCAGATACGCAGTTTTGATGAGGAAATTAGCAAATGTTTTCTAACATGCTCACATTATCACCTTCATTAGGTGATGGATAATATCAGAGTGTGGTGTTTGCAGCTTGTTGTGCTGCCCCCCTGTGGCCAAAATGTCACCTGATGTCAGCTGAAGTGCCATTTGGTTTTTATTTTGTGAAGAGGTAAGAACCTTAAAAATGTCCTGAAATGTTTTATAAACCTACAGATAAGTTTTTCATTGTCACAGACACATAATCAAGGATGAAACACAGAAGTGTTTGCACAGCAGACAGGGAGACAAAGACACAGAGCAATAATGACAAGGGCTAGCAAACAAAGGAAACCAGCCAAAAGGAAATTACTTATTTACTTGAAATATATGACTCCTTTGGTCTGGAGCCAAACCATAAATAACAAAATGAAGTGATCCACTAAGCCGCTTACTGGAACAGGTACAGTATTACAGTGACCCAGTAGCCAGATCTCTGTGTCTGGGCTTTTCTTGCTGCAATCTCCCTGCGGAGGGAGTTCTGTTATCACTTCCCACCTCTGATTTATTATCCAGACTCTCAGTTACCGAGCAGTCCAGCTCTGGGGACACCAGTCGCCATACTCATGGCTATTTCCAACCAGCAGCCCTTCTCTCCCTCCACCCTGGCCTGTAGTGATCCTGCAGCCCAGCAAATGCCTGATGTGATGAATGGGGATGCTAACGTTTATATGCAAGCTAAGATCCAGACAGAGATGAAGCTCAGGCTCTCTGCACTCTGGGTTGTCTTTTAGTGAGGATGCTTATTAGGATCCCAAAGGAGGGCGTGATTGTTGTTCTGGTGCTTAAAATCAAAGCAGGATACAGAGGAGCTGCATTCTGAAAATGAAACCTAAAATAGATGAAAGCACATCATGGTGCACATAATGTGTGTGAAGGGATGACTTGAATACAGAGCAGTGATTGTGATGAAATACTGCGCTATCTGGAATCAATATGGGATGTGACGATAGCACTTGCAGTGGGACCAAGGGCAGGTGTTCGTTTTTTTTCATTGTTCATTTTGATCACATTTTCCATGGCCAGCGTCCAGTTCAATGCCCAACAGTGTAAATATTTGAACAGGAAGTTGATAAGACTATAACAGGAATTACTCCCACCATCACTGCAAATAAGTAACAGAATTCACCTGTGCTTTTCTGTCATGAAGCAGGTGACAGCAGGTAAAAGAAGTCAAACCTTAACTTCACATACTGTATATAGATAGGAGACAATTTGAGGTAAAAATGGCATAAATTGTGTTAGGAAGGTGTTGGGCCACCTCGAGCTGCTAGAACGCCTTTGATGCTTATTTTGACAGAATCTCCAAGTCAAAAACTCTGGCGGCACAAACGCCTGTGAATTCTATAGGATATTATTCACATCATTTTCATACTGTTGAAACCACTCAGGGAGCCCTGTGCCTTGTATGGAGGCATCCTCATTCATTAAACGTATTCAGCCCTTTATTCCAACAATTTGTCGCCTGTCTTTATGTTATTGAGCAAATAAGTACATTTTTGAAACACAACTTAATAGTATACTGAGGCTAGACAATATGTAAGAAAAAAACAAAACAGATTATAAATATTTTGACAGATATTGCAATGAGTCATGATTTTAGTGGGAATTGTAATTTTTGTATTTCTTCTCCACCCCAGCAAAAAAATCATATGACCTCCCGCCCTGCTTGTAGGCACCAAGGTCCTATCACACTTGAACTTGTTTTATGGGACTTATCAAGGTTGTTTTCTCCTAACTAGATCCTTGCTTGTGTTGAATATGCTCTCAGATGTATGTCGCTTTGGATACAAGCGTCTGCTAAATGAAAGTGTAGAAATTGTACC
Source organism: Chromis chromis (assembly GCA_900302755.1). NCBI lineage: Eukaryota > Metazoa > Chordata > Actinopteri > Pomacentridae > Chromis > Chromis chromis. The sequence continues at coordinate 12,229 of OMNN01020479.1, forward strand.
CCCTCAAAAAAAAAAGAATGCTGATGTGATTTTTGCTGCAGTCTGTACCAAACAAGTGTGCTCTCTTATATTTGGATAATATAATTTATAAGCTAGGGGATCTCTGTAGCACCACAGTGCTTCATTTAATGGTATGTTGTGACATATTTTTACCTTTATCAAATTATTGCAGCTCTTGCGATTTGGATTCTGCACAATTTATACTGGTGAGGTTTTGGACTTTTGGATCGTTAAAAGTACATTTAAAATTGGGCTCTGGAAGCTTCAATTAGAAGTGGACTGTGCACTGACCTTAGGTACAGCTGTAAAGCACAGATAAAGATAAAGATAAAACCACAGCTGAATGCTGATCATTACTGTTTGATAACAAAAAGTTTTATGACTGAAAGTCTAATTTAAAGTTTTTAATAAAATGTGAAAAGAGGCACTGATGTGGTTTTACTTTGGTGTTGCAGAAATTTGATGATTGGCCAGCCACAGCAGTTTCGTTTTTCATTTCTGTTCCATAATAGTGCAATTTGCCAACATACTTTAGTCCAACGTAATTGTACCATTAACATCTGGCACTAGCACACATATGTAAGAGGGATACAGCTAAGGTCATCTAAAGTAACTAGCCAAAAATTCATGCATTGGATTCAGTCACCAATTACCCCAACCCTCCTGCTGGCTCTGCAGCATAGCCTCCTGTATCGGTCTCTTTTAAAAGCTAGCAGCTTCCTCTGGAACTGCTCACCAGCTACAATATACAGCACCGGGTCCAGGCAGCTGCTTAAGCTACACATGGCTTCAAAGAACTCATAGGTGGCGTAAAGGATGTTGGTGTTAGCGGGTGTCACCAGGTTATAGATCCTCATGACCATTAGGGTGATGACCATGACGTGGTAGGGCACAAAGGAGATCGCAAAGACAAATATGGCGGCAGTGATGAGCCGCAGCGGCTTCCCTCCTGCTCGCTGGGCTCCTCTGTTCCTGCTACCTCTTGGGAGATGCCTCAAAACACGAACTGTCATAATGTAAAACGTCAGGATGACACTGAATGGTAGCAGGAAGCCTAAAGTTGTTCGGATAATGGTGATTGACTTGATGTAGAGAAACGGACCCTGGATGTGGTCCATGCACACGGTGACGTTTTCTGAGCGCTGAACAGCAAACGTGACAAATAAGTCAGGAATAGAGGTCAGGATGAGCACGACCCACGCACACACCGAGCACAGCTTGGCTTTACCCACATTCCACCAGCGGAGGGAGCTGATCGGGTGCACCGTCCCAATGTAGCGGTCGAAACTGATCAGGGTGAGGAAGATTATGCTGCCGTATATGTTAATGTTGAAGGAGATCTTCTTGAACTGACAGAAGACCTGTACGTGTGTGGGTAATGTGGTCTTATAGACAAAGTAGAGGCTGAAGGGGAGGGTGAGGATCCAGGCTGAGTCGCACAGAGCCAGGTTTAACAGGAAAACATTGCTGGTGCTTGAGGTTTTTCTGTAGCAAAAGTAGTTGATTAGCACTGCTACATTTCCCAGGATCCCCACAGGAAGAGTGAAAGTGAAGAGCACTAGCAGGATGTAGCAGTAACACTCGCCAATGTCAAAGTGGCTGAAGAATAGGGTTGTCTGATTCAGGAACTCCAGGGTCACCTCTGGGATTTAAAGACAGGAAGCTGAGTTAGTTTTCCTACTGCATTATTCTAATACATTATGAAAGATAAATGAGTACTCCGGAGTTTTTAAATCATTGTGTAGGAGACTTACAGGAGCCAGACTGGGTAAAGCCCCAAATACCCAGGATCCTACACTTTGAAATATAAGGGGTATCAAGCTGCATTTTATGCTAACTCCCAGTCTGTAATGCAATTCTGTTGAAGGAATGGACATTTTGGGAAATGATATGCTTATTTGAAGAGAAAGATGCCATTCTCAAAAAAGTCCATTCAACATAAAGCTGGATCAGGCTAGCTCCAGCCATTTAGCTTAGCTTAGCTTAGCATGGAGGTTAGCCTGGACATGTCTTAGGGTAACAAAGTCTACCAACACTTCTACAGTTTAATTATTAATTAAATCTAGGCCTGGGCGATAAAACAATAGCAAAATGTATTGAAGGCACATAACGAAAATACAAAGTTTGGTTATATGAACAAACCCCAAATATGTTCCCAGCCTGCAATACATTGATAATGGAGCCATTTCGCCCTCTGTTTGCTCTCCCCATGGCTTCTGTTTAATTTAATTCTCCTGAGTTGCACTTGTCTGCTCCTGCCTCGGCCTCGTGTCACTGCACGCTCCTACCCAGACCGAGCCTGGTGGAGGCTGCAGCAGGTGGGGAGTGATTATTGCCCTTGATACTCAGACTTGGAGGGCTAAAAGCCTCCACAACCTTGTTTACCAACTCCAGCTAAGCAATGCACTCCTGGCTCCGAACACTGACCGACTTGATGTGGTCGAGCACATGTAGGCCCTTGTGGGGTTTCCATCCGGTGATATTTGGTCCAGGCCAGCTACTCTGAACCTTAACCTCAGCAAGGTGTGGTGGCTTCAACCTAGTTGCCATCTGTTTGTGAATGTGTGTGTTTTTTATTATTGTGTTTACACTAAAGTTGTTACCACTATATCTTGATAAATAAGCTATGTTTTTTTCTGCTGATCTTTATTAAAAATTGGTCCTTAAAAATTATTAGTATAATTACTGACATTGATTAAAATAAAACATTTTATTGTGATAACCCAGCCGCTAGCTATATTTCATTTGTGTGTACAGAAATGTACAAAGACGACAAGTTGTGGTTTTACAGATGCAGCAGCTTCCTGAAATCTTATTGTCACCTTGAGATTGCCAGGCAACCAGTGAAGTTATTGTGCCCTGCCAAGGAACAGTGTTGTTGCCCTCATTTCCTGTGTCTTCACGCTAAGCTACAATAACATTTCCTGGCTGTAGCTGTACACTGAGTTGACAAATATGGAAGTGATATCAGTCTAAAACTCAAATAAGCTAAAACTCAAATTTCCCAAAATTCTGACATTAGGCAGAGTCTTACTTTAACACCCCAGCATCCTGAGTCAAACAGATCTGACAGACTGTAATATTTCTTTTGGCCCAAATTGTCAAATAGGGACAGTTTAAAGCATCCATTGATCATCTTGTACAGAAAATTAAACCAAACTGACTCATGAGTACTTCAAAGTGAACATTCAGGCACTTAATGTACTTTCCATTCTAGGGAGCAGCAGATGAAAACAAGCATGAATACATTATAGTTTATGGCACAGTTCTCTTTTTATATAAAGGCCGATTTTCCATGTAATTGACTTAATATACAAAAATGTCAGTTTTGCTTATATTTTTGGTAAAAACTCAACATGTAATATTGTAAAACAAAATGCTGTGCATGCTCAGTACTGTATATATTAAGTGTGTAGGTCATAATGTCTTTATATGATCTACTTTCTTGAATCAAGCCCTATTTAATACTCTGGACCTTATGGATGCTGCATTGTATAAAATGCAGCATCTGTATACTCAGTAGGTCTTTCAAGATGCTAATAACTCCCAGATTAATGTTGGTAGTACTCTGTTTTATTGACTCCGCTGTTAAGCCCTGCTTTCAGACAGTACTTTAAGTAAGACGTGTCCGCCCACTCTCTCTCAGGGAGCTCTATATTTACAATAGCTGTCTCCATAGTCCCTGAGCGTCATCAGTGTGTCCAGGAAGTGAATGCTTCTCTGTCTTCTGTGAACAATGCAACCTGAGGGACTGTTGATCTATTGCCTCCACTATGGCGGCTCCTGTTTGCACTTAATCAGAGATAACACATTCATTTTGCTCACATGAGCAGATCGAAACAATTCACGTGTCTCCCAGTCTACGTTTTGGTGCCCACTGAAACGGAGAAAAGACAAAGGTTTTATACTCTGTTTGGTGATGATTGTGTTTCAAATGTGCAAATCACACTGGAATATTTATTGCACTCTCAGTAATAAATTGATAAAAGCACGGAAATTTGAACAGTAACCCTCTGAACACTAAAAAAAATCACTGGCGAATGGAAACAAAGATTGTTGGAATTTCCAACAGTCCTTGAAGTACTCCTCTGACAGGTTATTCTGTTTGGAAAAATATCCAAATCTAAGCTTAAAATCGTGTTATTTTATCAAAATTACTTCATTCTATGTGTCTTATTTTACAATCCTGCCAAAAACCTCTATCCTGATATCCTGTAAAAACTATTTCTGTGCTCCTTGGCACAATCGAAAAGCCATTAGTGACTCAGCTTTGTGACAAAAAAATGCAGAGACTTTTACACTTAACACATAAGAGACAAATATGGAAACATATTAAAAATGTAAGTAGTAAAATATCTAGTATTAAAAAAGTCCTTTGAAAGTGTAATAACTGCAGCCGATAATGTAATGATACATCAATAGGACTGCATTTGTTGGAAATAAAAGATTTTTTTTGCAGTTTTTGTGCAGTTTGCTCATCAAAAATAGGTCTAGTGGATGGCATAGGTCATATTCATTCATCAAGGATATGTCTCATGTAGCTCTCACTCTCCTTAGTTATGGTTGTAAGAGCCAATTACAAAATCTTTATTTAGAATATTATTTACTTGCTTAGATATGTAAATTCATCATTTCATGTCAGTATCTCTGTTGGAACTTGCATTGTCAAATTAATTTACCACATTTCTTTCTTGGAAAACATTTCATTAAAACTTTTTTTCAAACATTTCTCAAGGAAAAACGATCCAGTCCTCACTTAAAACTGTATTGAAATAACTGGACTGGCACTATAATGGTACTTAACTCCAATGTACAATAAAGAACATGAACACTTATTTACAAATGTAAAAAAAAAACCTGAAGAGTATAATGTACGTTATTGGCTCAAAAACTTTATTACATTATTGACAAGTTATTATGTTATTGGCTTTATTACATTTAAAATGGCCAAAATTATTATGTTATTGGTTGCTAAAAGGTGCAGTACTTTATGTAGCAGTGAAAGATGGAATTGAGCCCACAGTGACTACAAATTTAACGAGCAAAAAAACACCCAGCATT
>OMNN01020502.1:5988-22957 GCA_900302755.1 Chromis chromis
ATTTTGATATTTCCAGAAGACCTGTAATAAATCTATAATAGAACTAAAATGCATGATTGTTTTTTGTGACAAAGATTCATGTATTTCAGTCAGTGCATCATAGAAATGAAGAGTTGTATCAGTCACTGGAAACTCAATACTGCTATGATATTTAGTACAGGGTCTTTACAGGAGTATATGGTGCCACTGCAAAACTAGATTTAATTATGAATTGCTTTTGGATACAATTCCTTGTAAAAAAAAAAAAAAGACCCCCATGAGGTCATTTTTGACTCAAGAAAGTGTGTAGTGTGTCCTGTTGGGAACCTTGGGTGTTTGACACATATGTAAATAGTTTTGCAGACCAAGCACACCTTGACATGGCAATGGCAGTAGTGGCATCCAAAGGCAGGATGGGGCAACCTGCCACACTGCAAAAACTGCTCAAACACTGCTCACGAGGAATGATAAAGAGCCCAAAGCACTAACCAACCCCCCCACCCACATCTCAATACAAACAAAAATCCACAGGAAAAAGCCTCATTCGCGGAGGCCCCACCCTGCAACCCACAGGACCCAAAGGATCCACTGGCAACGTCCTGGTGCCAGATACTACAGGACACCCCAGAGGTCCCCTGTCCACAGGCTAACCCATTCTAATGGCAAAACCTCAAAAGATAGTGCTGCATGCCTTGCAGACAACACAGAGCTACAATCAACTCTAGACTATACTCATTTTCACCAGCATTGTTTCATTTTTAGGAAGGAAAGCCACCTGCTTTGCCCCTATACATTAGCATTTATAAACTGGTTTACATTTAGGAGAAGACTGATAACAGGAGCCTCTATTGTTGGCTTGGTTTTCTTTTGCTTACCTTCTAACTTGCAGTCTCCCAGTAGATTCAGAACATCAGGGAGACAATCACACAGCTTCACGTCCTCCAAGTTGAGTGTCTTCAAACAGGGATTTGACACTAAAAGGTAAACACATATCATTACTGACAGCACTTCAGAGTACACCTGGTTTAGAAACAGACCAACTTGTACTGTATTACAGGTTCTTGTTACTCGGCAGCAGACATAAACACCAGTACTTTTGGTGTGACTGACATGTTTTTGACTAACCCCACACTCAGCTGCTAGCTGAGTCAAAGTACAAAGTACAGTGTGTGTTAATAGTAGTGATGGAACATATCAGCCAGAGCATGTTCCTTCATTGACGCTGATAGTTTATGGAGCAAAACTAAACAATAAGATATGTTAGTCTTTTTATACACAGTACTTGTGAGTAGGACCAGTTCATTACTATTGGTCTGGGTTTTAACAATCAACTTTGACCCACTAGCAGTCCTCTCTGCATGTGGCGGGCTCTTCAGCCAAACATCTTATAACACAGTACCCTGAACCTTTGTGTTCACCATTCATTCAACCTGTGGTGAACCTCTTAAACTGACATGACACACTACCGGAGAGGGTGGTGAGGAGCTGGCTTTGAGAGGAGCCGGAGGGTAATCTCATCCCAGCTACGTGGAGTGAGGTGAGATGTGGAGAGCGTCTCAGCACAGATGTCATGAAGCGCAGATCTGTTTGGACCTCAGCTACTTTGACTTTCAGCTTCTCAAGGAGCAGTACTGCTGAAAGAAGGTTGGAAAACAATCACTTCGGTTGATTCTTAATAATAGTTTCACTGCTTTAGTATTCAGTCATGCAAATCCTTTTTAAGTAATACTCTGTGGTTCCAGCTTCTCCAGTCTTCTGCTTTTCAAAAGGAAATGTGTCAACATGTTACAAACGGTATAATTACACTATATATTTTAACTTTACAGAAGTTGCTAACTCAGTCTCTAAACTTACTGACAGTAAGCCAATATTTGAATAAGAGCCTAACTAGTGAGATTCACATCACCCATACAGTGTGTGGGTACAGCACATCTCTAATCCTGCTCACTTCAAGTGTTACTTGACAGCACCTGGCAGATCAGACTCGGCAGTCCTGGGATGAAGTAGTAAGAAGCTGGGCTCTAGCATCACAGTATGGATCTCCACGTGCAGGGATGTCACAGTGGGGCTTGCATCCAGCAGGATCTCCAGGAGGTTGGTGTTTGGTAGGATGCTGATGCACAGATCAGTGAGGGAGCTGCAGGAGCTGTCAGACAGCTGCTTCAGGGCTCTGGCCAGGCCCAACACATCAGAGTACCTGAAGGACACTACAAGCAGAACATACAGCAGGCCAGTATTCATTAACCTGGATTCATGTTGATTTTGTCAATGCTGACTTTACAAACAAATGATTTTATGACAGCAGCACAGCAGTCTGGGAATGGCTACTGGCTAACATGTAGTGTTTGTCATGTAAAGGCCCCAATATAAAAGGAGTCTCATATTAAAAAATATGTAAACTAAAAGAAATCTTTTGTTAATTTGGCTGCATAAAAATACATCCGTGGCCCGCCCTAATGATAAACTTTATTTCTAAATAAGCCTAATCATAACAGTAGAGAGGGTGTCTGCCTCCTGAACACAAACTGGGAGTTGATTCTCCAGGAGAGGAACTGATAACTAAAGGCTCTGAACCATAACTCTGGCTGCAGCATTTTGGATCATCTGGAATAGCAACAGTCTAGCCTAGCAGTAACAAATGCATGGACTAGTTTCTTAACATTACTCTACTCAGGTGTGAGTTAAAAGACATATTCTGGTCAAAAATAACTCCAATATTTAATTGTGATGTGACCTACAGTAACTATCTGGTTAGATGGTGTGTATCTGAGGTGTTCAGGGTCATGTACAGTAACTTAAGTTCTGTCTGATTTTAAAAGAAGAAAATGACAGCTCTTTAAGACATGCTTAAGGTTTGACAAACTGATTAGTTGCATCTGACTTCATAGATAAGTATAACTGGGTGTCATCTGTTTAACAATGGAAATGTATGCAGTGTTTCCTAATAATACTGCCGACAGGAAGCAAGAAGTGAAAAGTGTCAGTCCTAGCACCGAACCCTTTGGAACTCCACGGCTAACTCTTGTGTGTGTAGAAGAATCATCACTGACATGAAATCTATCTTATAAACAGGATTGAAGGCAGCCCATAAATGATTCCTGAGCATACTGGCACACAAGTAGCAAACTTACAAATGCTGTGAAGATGTAGAGAGCGAAGGCAGAAAAATGTGGGTAGGGCAGAGTACAGGACTTCCAGATTGTCAGGTCCACATTGTGTGATCTCCAGACTAGTGATCTGTCCCCACGGACAAGCTTCTACTGTTGGGTCATCACATGGCCTGAAGGCTCGACAGAGAACTTGCGGGTCCACAATAAAGTTTTCCTTTCCAGATTCCTCCTCCACCACAGACACGGAGTCCAACTTTGAGCGTTTGCGTGGAATAACGTGGTCACCCTGATCATCTGGAGCCCTGGTCTCAAGAGCTGGACTGCAACTGGCCCCATCTTTACTGACTGTAGCTGCTTGTGAAACACAGCTTGCCTCTCTGCTGTGCATTAGTTTCTTCAGTTCCGGGTTTACATTCTCAGATCCCCTTTTATGTAGGAGCCAGGCCAGCACGATGGGACACTGCACATGCACAACAAGTTTTTTAGCCACCCCGTGGTCAAGCAGGCGATGGAGGACATACAACCCAGTTTGTGTCGTCCTCTTTGATAGATCCATAGGTTGTGATACACCAACACTCTTAATACGCTTCTCTAAAAGGTTCAGAAGAGGCAACTGCTCAGCAGTTAAACTTTGAAGGGGCTTATGTGAGCTGCTAACAAGTAAAAAGTGTTGGATACATTTAGCTGCAGCCCACAGGAAAGTTGGGCTGTTTAAATTTCCAATGTTTCTTTTCACATAGGAGTTTGTGAAGCCATAGAATACCAGTGGAAAAAGTATTCTCATAACTTCATGTTTGGCCTCTTCTTCTGAATGCAGGTCTATTGCCTGAAATGTAACACAGGAGATATATCACATCTGGGGTCTGGATAATAACTATATATGTGAATTTTCATTATTAAAGAAGACGTTAAACCCACGTGGTTCGGTCCATACATGTCCTGCAGGACTCCAACCCATTCAGAGTGAGTGGATATCCCTGAAAGAAGAGAAACAAAAACATGACAACAAAATGACAACTTAATAATGAACTCTGATCAAATAAAGATCCGTCCGCCACCTCTGTGATCACAGAAGAATTACCCAACACCATGTTTACACTTCAACCTACATTCTTACCTTTTTGGTTCAGTGCAGGCTGGAGTTCATCTAGTTGACATATAGTCAGGTGAGGAAGAAGATCCTTCACGAGAGGCACTGGAAGATCTAAGTTATACAGAGAGAATAAGGACATCAGCTCCCTCTACACCACTGAGCAGCACAAAACTAAAATACCACAACAATACTACTCATATTAGGTTACAGTAAGTTACTGCTACTATGAAACCTGGAAGATAACAAACTAAGATGCAACACAATAACACAGAGAACCAGACTGCCTGTCTGTCTAACTGAGCTAGAGCAGGGTGTCCAGGCTGAGACCATCACTTATTGTCTCCTTTTGTTTGTTTGGTTTTTGTTTTTCAGCAAATCTCTGTAACCCAAACAGTCATTTCTGGGTCACTCACTTCATACTGAAATCATCACTCTGTGTCCAGCCTTTAGAGTCTTTTATGTTAGTCATTCTGACATTGTTCCTCGGTAGGTTTCATCCCTACAGTCTGAGAGTCTGAACAAGAGCTTCAACTGAATCCTACACGCTGTTCTACACCTGACTGGATGGTACATTATATGACCGTATCAGACTCACAGGTTTAAGAGTTGAATGAAAGCCTCTCCAATTAGTTTTGGGATGTGAAATAAAGACTGCTATAGAGCAGCTGAGTGACTGGACGGTCACGGTAGTTACCGTTGGTCAACTTAACGTTAACGTTACAGCAGAGCAGGCTCACTTACCGAGAACAGCCTCGGGCCCCAGAGCAGCATAATGCTTCCTGACAGCTCTGAAACATATCGCCTTCAGTCTTATCTCCTTCGGGTTCCTGTGCTCTGCTCTGCGGCTGGTGTTCGGCATCGTTCATCAGATACTCCTGTGTGGAGCTAGTAGCTTCTTCTTCGTTGTCGGTTGACAAACAGTTAACAGTTCTTCTTCTTTGGATTAATTGGCGGTTGGCAAACCAGCTTAAAGGTGCATTACCGCCACCTGCCGGACTGGAGCGTGGAACAGAAAGAGAACCAGTGGCCACAAAGAAACACAGTCAGTCCTGTAGTTCCACTTAAACGAGCTTTCTCCAGTGTCACTTTCCTTCTTTCCAATTCATAGCCCACTCAGGATGACCACAGTGTGCACATCCACCAGTCTGGTGTCTGACTGAACCCAGTTTGTTCGATCCTGAATATTACACAGATGTCTTCCTGTGTTGTTTGTGTCCCAGTATTCTTGCCATACTTTTCGCATTTGTCTTATAATAGATTTTTGCTCTGCTTTAGTCAGTAGTCATTTAGTGACGGTTTGGCCAGTGTATCAGCAGCCCCATTACCTTCTGCTCCCACATGATCCAGCCAACTCACCAGATTCATTTTTTTTACTTTGAGCAATGTCAGATGGAAAATATTTTACTTTTCTCACCATCTTCTAATTATACGATGCAACTGTGGAAGGAGCTGGGACTTGGAGTGATGAATGGCATACACACTGAAATACTTCACTTGCCACTACAGAGTACTTGGATGAATGAATATTTATGTCCATGCAGCTCTGCAGATGGAGTGTCTCCCTTGCTTGCCTTTCATATTGGCTGTCCATCTATTTTCTATATACTGCTTTATCCTCTGTAGGGTCGCAGGGGGGCCTGAGCCTAGCCCAGGAGGGATTTGAACCCAGGACCTCCGAGCTGTGAGGCGACAGTGATAGCTACTGCATCACTGTGCCCCTCCATGTATTGGCTGTGCAGGGGGGGAAAAAAGGCTCCCACAAAGTCACAAACGGGTCAGAGTCCTCTTACTGTATCAGACAACACTTAGCTAAAACTGCACCACAGTCCTACTTATACATTAAATGACTCATCAGAACCATCTTAACTCATTAACCACAGTCCAGTAGGTAGTTATTTATGTGAAGAAGTTACTGTATGATGGACAGATTATCATTTTCCTTTATTTTCTGTTTTCATTAAAAAAAAATAACAGAAAAACTCAGCAACAAATAAATATCAGTATATACAGTATATATAGTAGTATGATAGACAGTTTGCTGTGTTTCTTCTGCTATACTACACGTTGGTCCTCGTGAGAGCGCTGGTGGAAGACAAAGGAGACAGCGGCGTCCCAGGAGGCTTTCAACACCGGGTCCCTCAGGCCCTTCTTGTCAAAGCAGTGGTTCCACTGGGACAAGTCACTGGTACAGTCAGCATCATCTGCAGGAGGCCGGACCTCTCTGCCATTCACACAGCGACGACAGCGAAACCTAACACCACCACAAAAGGAAGGAAGAGAGGCAGATTCAATACATGACATCATTTACAGAAATGTAAAATGTGCATGTACAGCACACACAATAAAAACCTCCTCAGTAACACCTTCAGCTGTAGCTTTCAAAAGAACCCTGCTGTCTTAACATGTCAAATATGAGGCTTTGAACTGTGTGGAATAGACATACTATGAATAAGGAAGTCAGTTATCAGTTTAAAATATTACTGTGCATAACTTAAAACTCCAAACAGACATTAAGCAGTGGTGATGATCTGCTTCATTTTATGTGGGGCCACATGTACCAACAAGGAGTAGTAACAAGGCATGCATAAACTTCTATTTATAAAGGAATGTGTGATGACACCTAACACTGTCTGCACGAGAGGTGTAGAGTAGGAGGACGTGCAGACACACAGTGAGTTGTAGGTCAGCCACACTTCGGCAGCTCTATCACTGTAATCAGACATGAAGAGTAGAGGAGTATTGACTTGGTACTTAAAGTGTGCTTATTTATGTGTGTGTAGTGTGAGTATGCATAAGCAGCTGTGTTTGGGAAATAAATGTGGGGATTACATACAAAAAGAAAGGCTGCTAAAGACGTGACAGTTTAGAAATGTTAAACCGCACCACTGAAAAGCACAAATAATACTCTATACTGCCCAAAGATTTGTAAAATATTACTATATATTCTAATTATTTACTTACACTGGAGCCATGACTGTGTAATTATGAACTTTACATGTGCCAGTTTAGTACAGTCTTAAAACTGCTGATCTGATGATGGTGGGCCACACAGGAGGGCATTCCTACACTGTTTTATGACTGTGGTAGTGGAATAGTGCACAACACTCCACAGTGAATAACATTTGTAAACCTGATGCATATGCACAGATTTATTCATCTGACAGAAAGACCTTGTCCACATGTTAAAACTGCACATTAGTCCTGTTTTAGTCGCCCTGCACTGGCTTCCGGTAACCTATAGGATTGATTTTAAGGTCCTCCTCCTGACATACAAAGCCCTTAAGGGGCAAGGACCAAGTTACATTACTAGGGCTGGTCCAGAATATTCGAATATCCGAATATTCGTTCGTTGTGGTGGTATTCGAATAGTAATTTTGATCAGTTGGGTTAAACACAGAAGACCAGTTAAGTACACACAATATAGTGTTTGTTGGTATAATCTTTTCATATTTATTGGCTTCTGCAGTACTATTTGTAGGAGAACAAACCTTTTTTCTAATCTTTCAGTTATGCCATTAGTGGAAATACCCCCCCTTGAGGACATTGGGGTCTGAATTAATCTTCTTTTATCATCTAGTACATAAACTTATTTAAATTCTTTGCACCATCAGCAGTGTGAGCAGCACAAACAACTTGTGAGAGTAATGTGTTTTTTACTTGTCATGTGTGTCGCTGGTCGTCTCCTCATTGAGAGTGAAGAGTTCTCGGAGTTCCCCCAGAGAGAAGTGACGCTCCACATCCTGCTCCTCGTCCACCACACAGCTGCTCAGAGCTTTCTTATGGGCCTGCCTTTGCAGTATCTTCTCCTCGATCGTTCCGGTCTGTTGGCAAACAAACACACAAGTCAAATGAGGAACCTCTGCAGACCGGCTGTCTGCAGATTCCAGCAGCACCTGTTGTTTTGACATATTGAACATGAGGTCCTGAGCTTTGATGAATAATTATATCAGTACAGACCTTTTCTGTATGAAAACACTACAGTGAAAAGTCAAAGCAGACACTGAGTAGTAGTGACTGCTTTATGGAAGCATTGTATGTGTTGGACTCACAGAGAGCAGTCTGTAAATGTAGCAGCTCTTCTTCTGGCCATCTCTCCACACCCGAGCCATTGCCTGCTCATCGTTGGCTGGGTTCCAGTCAGGATCAAACATCACCAAGCGATTAGCACCAATCAGATTGAGGCCACATCCACCAGCTTTGCTGCTCAGCATGAAGATGAACTCTGGGTTCTGACAGCAACATACATTTAGAGTTTGCTTTTAAAATATTTTTGGAAAAACTGCCATTGTTTAAAACAGATTGATTTTACACTCACAGATGGATTATTAAATCTTTCCACAATCTTGGCCCTTTTCTTGATGGACATAGTGCCATCCAGTCGAACATAGAGGTATCTGAAAAACACACAGAAGAAAAGGGTTGCTGCTCACTGGAACTGGCAAATCATATATATGAGACACAATTAAATGTGGGTTTCTCCAAAAGCACCTTCTAGATCTGCAAAGCTTCTCAAAGAGGTCCAGTGTTTGAGTGTAGTTGGAGACAAGCACCACCTTGTCACTAGTTGTACTTCTTGTCATTGCCAGAATGTAGTCAAGAACCAGCATTTTCCCTGGAACAAACACACAACAGATAAAACTGTTCATTCATTTCACATTAGCGTAACAATCGTTATTAAACCTTCAATAACTTCTTCACTTTGGGGCAAATAACCAGTGACACAACACTGACTCATCACCTTAGAGGTTGAGATGGTAGCTGATTATTTACACATCACAGAAAACATCGGTCAGAGAAAACAGCCACATATGCAGTCATGTGAAAAGTGTATTCCATTGTAATTGTTCTTATTTGAACAAGCAAAAACGTCATTCTCTTTGACTCGTGTGGTGTACTCAGACAAAATGGCATTGTCATAAATTAAATGAATAAAAAACAGCCTGTGACATGTGGCTCTGCTGTTTGCTCTGTGGTGCCATTATGCAAGGATCTAAAGAACTCTAAGGCCTTCAGAGCAAGGGCAGTGGGTGCCTATGAGTCTGGCATGGGATCTAAAAAGATGTCTAAATAAATCCCTCCAATCATCTACAAGTGGGATAGATTTCTAATGACTGCCAATGTTTCCAGCACGAGCCGCTCCAGAAACTTCAGCCTACCAGCAAACTGCTGAATGCAAATAAAGTTTTCTGGAGCTTCATTCAAATTTCATTACATGATCTGCAGTAAAAACAGTCGTTGCTGTCAAAGTGCTGCATCTACCATCAGGGATAGCACAAATCTGACCTGCATGGGAGGCGTGCAGGGAAAAAAAGCATCTTCAATCCCATTTAAAAGTTGTTGGGGGATTTGAAGCAGACGGTACAAGCAAGAAAACCCTAAAACATTTGCAACTGATGGAATTTCTGCCTTTAGTTTCGCTTCAGTGAATGAAGAGCAGCTCATTTGCATTGAGATCAGGAAACGACATTGCAGAACATTTCATTTCTTTGCCTTGGAAAGCTCTTGGCTTGCCTTTGTGGTGTGTTTTGGATCATTATCTATCTGTACTGTGAAGCAGTGTCCAAACGGTTCTGCAGCATCTCATTCAATCTGAGCAGACATTTGTACACATTTGTACAGAATGCATATTGCTACTTCTATCAGCAGCCATATCATCACTAAACACCAAAGACCCAGTTCTATTTGCAGCCATAACACTGTCTCCATGTCTGACAGATGATGTGGTCTGCTTTGGATCATAAAACGTCCTTTTCTTTTTCATACTCTCCCCATCATCCTGATACAAGTTCATCTGGGTTTCATCTGTCCAGAAGTCTTCCAGAACTGGACAGGCTGTTTACAAGGTTTTCTAGCCAAGTCTAATATAACCCTTCTTAACTGAGTGTTAGCAGTAGTTTGGATCCTGAAGTCAAAACTGTGTATTTACATTCATGAAGGCATCTCTTGACTGTAGTGTACCTCCCCAGTGTACCTGACTTGGTTAGATGTTATGAAGGTGATCTTCGTCACCCAGCAAAGAATTCTGCTATCATTCACTGTAGATGTTTCACATGGACTTCCAGGCCTTTTGGTGTTGCTCAGCTTTTTAGGAATGTACCAAACTGCTGAATTGACTACACCTAAAGCTTTTGCTTTCTTTTACATAGGTCGGTTTTGTTATTTCAGTCTAACGATGGCCTCCATCACTCGCATCGACACATCTCTGAACTCTATATTAAGTTACCATGAACAGCTACCAAATGCAAATTTAGAACTTGAAATTAACCTCACTCCTTTGATGTTCTTAATTTGTCATGAAATAAGTAGGAAAAATCCACAACTGGACATTAAACTGCTTATAGACACTTTTCACACTTTTTTGAGCCTGTGAAAATGGAAGGACACTGTGAAGCATGGCTGGAATTCCTAGACGGTTGATGCAATATTGTGGTGGTACACAGAGGCAAAATTCTGAAAATGGTGACACTGTCTAAATATTCAGGGACAGACTGTATTCATTTAAAATAAAATAAAAATCAGAGACAGTCTTGGAAACAGTGTACCACGGCTTTTCAAGATAAGCACATGTTTGTGAGTTAGGTAAGAATGAAGATGTTAACAGGTAAGCTAGTGGTTGTTCAGAGTCTGGGGCTCTTGTGTTTTGTAGCTGTCTGGCTGTTTGTCAGTGTGACTGTGGTTGTGATATGTCGCTGATTTTACTACTTTATGGCAAATACAGTTAAAAATTAAGCCATTTTATTGGCTCCATTAAAACAAGAGTCACACCAAGCATCAACTTTCATTAGGATGAGCAGTTGAAATGGTTCACCTACAATTAATGTTTATTTGGAAAGCAAATAAACAAATTTATTTGTAAAATCCAGGATAGATTTTAAAATCCTGCTTCTAACACATAAAACTGTTAATGACCAAGCTCCATCTTATCTTAAAGACCTTATTGTACCTTATCATCCCAACAGAGCCTTTTGCTCTGAGACTGCAGGTTTACTTGTGGTTCCCAGAGTTTCCAGAAGTAGAATGGGAGGCAGAGCCTTCAGTTATCAGCTCCTCTGTTGTGGAATCAGCTCCCAGTTTGGGTTCAGGAGGCAGACACCCTCTATTTTTAAGATTAGGCTTCAAACTTTCCTGTTTGATAAAGCTTATAGTTAGGGCTGCTCAGGATCACCTGCCGTTTGCAAGATTTATGATCTTCGCACTATGTAAATAACTGTATATAACTGTCATAATATCCTTAAATATCATCACCATCTGTAGTGTGTACATCTCCATCCCAATACTTTTTAAATTCTATTTCTATTCTATTTTTTACATGCCATATATTGTCTTGTTGTGTGCCCTTGCTGCTAATTTGAAACGAAGAGCCTCCATGAGAAATACATACAGAAGTCATTTTGGAAACGTGGACAGATACTATGACACCTATGAGTTCATTGCGATGGAGAAGAAAGGAATCAGACGAGTGAATTGAAAAGGTAGATAGTTCAAGACGTGACTGAATTTTAAGATCTGAGATTACTCGTTTCATGGAAGTTGTAAACCAGTAAGCTAAATATAAAGCGTAAAGTCTGAACGCAGGGATCAGATACAAGCCTCTATGAACATGGTTGCAAAGTTTTTAAACAATGATGCGAAAAAGCAAAGTTTGTAGGTGAAGTGGGAATCTTTCCAGCATAGGTTGTCCAGCTGGCAGACAGGTGCAGAGGGCTGAACAGAGGCATTGAAGAGATGGAGACCAACACTACAACGTATACAACTTTGAGTTTTTTCTTTCCTTTTATCCCCTCTGTGTGCTTGCCGCCCTGTAATTACACCAGCTGCCTGGATCATGTGGGTCATTTTTCTTCCTGCAACCTCTGTTTGATCTCCCTCTAATCTGAAATTCATTTAAAGTTCCCTGTCCTCCCATCACCACTGTTCCTTCCCCTCAAATAAGTGCTGCACCTGCCCAGTGACCACACCTGTGGACCTCCATAGAGTTAGATTGCAACTTCATTTGAATGTGATATCTTTACTGTGTAACCGCTTCACTTCTTGCATGTCAAAACCAGTATTTGCTCTAAAAAACAGACAAATTAAACATGACTTTTAGAATCCACAGCTTAATTATGCTTATCTGTTTTCTGGCTTTCCTTGTCAGATTTCATCTCCATCTTTCTTTGACTTCTACAAGCATAGTTGTTGTTTTTCTTTCACGCTTTGTTTATTGTCTTTTTCGTTAATAGGATAAACAATAACAAATCACAAGAACTCACCAAAGCCCTCCCTCTCTCCCACCCTCAATAATACAAGATTACAGGCAAAGAGGAAGAAAAAAAAAAAACAAACCCACACATATAATAATAAAATTAGAAATCCAATCTCCATGGAATCAAGTAAAAAGAGTAAATGATCATAGATAAAGAGGAGGAATAGAAAAAATAAAAAAAAATAAAAGTGGTTAGCTCATATTAGTTTAATTAGAGGTGAAATAGCAAATCACAAGCCTTCTTGGTACTATAATGGTGATGGCACCAGTCCAATTGTACATTTAGGTCATCGATAAAGTGTAAGAAAGGAGTCCACATCTCATAAAATTCCTCAATTTTACCTCTGACTATATAAGCCAGTTTTTCTAACACCAGATTGCAAGACATCTCCTTAATCCACTGGCTGCAATTAGGTCCCTCAATATCCTTCCATTTTAAAGCAATCATACGTTTGGCTTGCAACAGACAGAAATGAACAAGCTTGCATTTCTTTAAATTTACAGAGAAGCCTTCAGGGTAAATATGGAGTAAACACAGCCTCGCTTTCATTGGAACAACACTATTTGTCAATTTAGAAATCAGTTTAAGTACCTCTCTCCAGAACATCTGGAGCTTTTGACATTCCCACATGCAATGGAACAGGGTACCAATTTCCTCTGTGCATTTGATACAATTGTCAGGCATATCTGGATTAAAACGGTGTAATTTAGCTGGTGTAGTATATGTCCTGAGCAACCACTTATACTGTAACAGTTTGCCTCTGGTATTTATGGTTTGGGTTTGGGCCTCTCCCATTCCTCTACTGAGATGTCCTGCTGCAGGCCATTTTTCCATGCAGATAGATCAGAAAGGGAGTTGTCTTTAGAACCTGCTAGTAATACATCATAAAACATGGACAACTGGCCTCTGTCCTGTAAGTGTTTTACTGTGAGTTTTTCAGTGGCAGACAGCGAGGGTTCCAGGGTGGTTTTAATTTGGGAGTAAACAAAACTCCTAATTTGAAAGTATTTGAAAAGAAAAATGCTTCCTTGGAAGTTCATACTTGTTGACTAATTGTTGGAATGACATCAGAGTACCTTCGTTGTACCGATCCTTTATTTTACTCAGTCCTCTCTCCATCCACTGTTTGAATCCCAAATCACTGGTTTAAAGTTATTATTTCCCCAAATAGGTGTGAAACATGAAAGTTTAGGAGTTTCATTCAAAAATGTGTGGGCCTCATGCCAGACTAGTGTTATTGAGGAATGGATTTTGTGTGCGTTTTTAGTTTAGTTTGTGATGAATAAAGGTACAAGCACAGTGGAAGTTCCAGTGTACTATTTTCTATCCCTATCTAAGCTGGAACCTCTGTATCACAAAAATAATACATGGCAGTCCGAAGTCGGGCTGCCCAGTAATAAAGTTTAATGTTAGGTAGTCTAAGTCCTCCTCGATCATATGGTAGGTAGAGGAGAGAGAGACGCAGCCTATAGGGCATTTATTGTTCCATATAAAGCAGGTGAAGCTTTTTTTAAGTGTGGAAAAGAAGGAGGCTGGTAGGGGGAGAGGGACTGACTGGAATAGATATAAACATTTAGATAGGATTACCATCTTGATAATATTAATACATCCTATCATAGACATAGGCCTTGTGCTCCATTTCTCTAAAGATTCTGCTACTTCTTTCATCAGGGGATCATAGTTGATTAGGATCATGTTTTCAATGTCTGGGGTTATTTTAATTCCTAAGTAAGTGAATCCTTCTGCGGCGATAGCAAACTGTGCATGGACCGGTTGGATTCCCTATGACCGTCGCTGACTTCTTGCTCATAGGGAATCCAAAGGCATGTTTGGATTGTTGTGTTCTCTTTTCTCTGTCTAAAACTTGTAAGGTCTTCTCCTTACTATGTGAAGTGCTATGTGGTGACATATGTTGTGAACTGACGCTATATAAATAAAATTGAATTGAAGTGTTGAGTTGCATTGTCAAGTTTGGATGAGCAGTGACAGTTTGTTTGATAATGATACATGAGGGCAGAGAAGTGCCACAAAGGACATTTGAACCCTCACTACCCAGTTGTCACGCAGCTGTATGTATGTATGTTGTAAGTGTGTCATTTTCTTTTAAAACATGGTTGGATTTTCCAGTATTTCCAGCATGATTTTTTTGTCCTCAGATGACATCCATTCACCCGTCAGCTATGAGCACCCAGCTGACAATGGGCAAGAGGCAGGGTACACCTATCTGTTGTAGGGCCAACAAAAAGAGGCAAGCAACCAGGCACACTCACATTCACTCACATGCTCTCTGGTCTTTGCTGGAGTAGTTGTGTTGCTCTACTAATGTCTTTATAATACCACAAAGATACCACATAGGATTGTATGATTCTGGCCGTGTGCTTTGGGTAGTTATAGTGCTGGAATAATTCTCTTCTGCCAAGCTTCTGCAGACTCCCACCTCTGTGCTTCATTGTCAGGACTATACATTTACTGTGGCAGTCCTGGTCAGGTTCATGTCAGACATTCTGACCATCACCTCAACACTGTTTCTAATATCCAACAGGCTTCTTTTCATGTTATTTAGCAAAGTTTAATCTAGCATTTTCGTGCTAAAGCTCAAGCAAGGTTTTGTTTTTTTGTTTGATACCGTCCATGCATGTTATGTTATGTACAGTCCTCCACACTCTCTGAGGTAAATTGTGAAAGTAGTGTACTGTACGTACAACTATGTTCATGCAGTTGGGCTGATTATAATTCACAGTTGTACAGGTTTCATGACTTGTCTGTTGGTGATCACAGATGAGTTTACTTTAGTTGCACTGAGTTTCTATTCTAGAGCCTGTATTTCCAAATTCCAGTTGCTGAGGATGACTGTGAGGTGCAGCTGAGAGTTCAGGTAAATGCGAATAATGGACCCTGAGTTGAGAATTTGTCGTGATATATTTTAGTACATTTGTGTCTGTGGCCTGTTTCAAGAACATAGAGCCCCAGATTCACAGTGATATACACAGTGAGATGAGGGAGCCATTTCCTCAAATCATCTGGTAGTATGCTCAGTACTGAGATTTAGATGCTAGTCAGTATATGTCAACCACAGACTTCTCCTACAGTTGATAGTTGATAAAGCTGGTGGTGACAATGTGAGGATACATTTGTGGTCATTTAGTTCCATTTTAAAATTCTCACTCCAGTATCACTAGTTATAGGCTATTATTGTGTTTATATAAAAAGAATGTTACATTATTAAATGTTTCAGAGGGTTAACTTGTGATGTGTAGCTATTATACGACTGGATGTACAACATGTGTCCTGTACAGTAATAACCTTAAACAGCCAACAGAAGGCCAACCCCTGTCTGCCAGGGATGTAGGACACTTAAACCTGCTGTGTGTGACAAAGCTCCTCCTTCACACCATCTGTGGACAGGACAGTATGAATGTAACTGAGACAAAGACATCACTCTAAATGTTCAGTCACTCAAACCACTTCAGTGTTTTGTACTGAAGGGGGAGGGGAGGTTAGCTGCAATGCCAGTGAACCCCCACCTCCAGTCCAGACGACACTGGCTTCTTCTTCTTACTGCATGACCGCAGGGGTGGAGATCTACAAAGGCCAGTTGTCTCCAAACAAATAAGAAATAAAAGTATGAGAGCAGACTTAAGAGTAAAGAGCAATAAACATATCTTGAGCGACGTCAGGCAGTGCAAACAAAAGCGACTAAAAGACCTAATGCCACGGACAGACAGGGATTTCTCATTTGGCTCCTATTTTTATGCGTCATTCAAATGGAACTACAATAATGAAAACATTTTACAAACCCCAGTTCCAATGAAGTGGGAAGTATAATAAAACATAAATAAACCAGAATACAGTGATTTGCTAATCGTTTTCAACCTGTATTCAATCAAATACACTACAAAGACAAGATATTTAATGTTCAGACTGAAAAACTGTATTGTTTTTTGCAAATATTCACTCCTTTTGAATTTGATGCCTGCAACACATTCCAAATAAGCTGGGACATGGGCATGTGTTACATCACCTTTCCTTTTAACAACACTCAGTAAGTGTTTGGGAACTGAGGACACCAACTGTTGAAGCCTGGTGGAATTCTTTCCCACTCTTGCTTGATGTACAACTTCAGTTGCTCAACAGTCCGGGGGTCTCCGTTGTCGTATTTTGCACCACATATTTTCAGGGAGACAGGTCTGGACTGCAGGCAGGACAGTCTAGTACCCGCACTCTTTTACTATGAAGCCACGCTGTTGTAACACGTGCACAATGTGGCTTGGCACTGTCTTGCTGAAATAAGCAGGGGCGTCCATGAAAAAGACGTTGCTTGGATGGCAGCATATGTTGCTCCAAAACCTGTATGTACCTTTCAGCACTAATGGTGCCTTCACAGATGTGCAGGTTACCCATGCCAAGGGCACTAACACACCCCTACACCATCACAGATGTGCAGGTTACCCATGCCAAGGGCACTAACACACCCCTACACCATCACAGATGTGCAGGTTACCCATGCCAAGGGCACTAACACACCCCTACACCATCACAGA
>OMNN01020534.1:2842-18308 GCA_900302755.1 Chromis chromis
CACACACACACACACACACACACACACACACACACACACACACACACACACACACACACACACACACACACACACACACACACACACACACACACACACACACACACACACACACACACACACACACACACACACACACACACACACACACTACAGCATTATGTATCATGCTGGAGGTGCATCATAAGCCAGCAGACTTTAAATAAGTGTGTGTGTGTAAATCTGAGCTTGTTTGACCACCTAAAATTCACAGGAATACTAAATAAACTATTTGCAAAATGTTGTGTTTTTATGGAAGTGCAAATGACATCCATAATAGTCAGGATGGGATGCTCATATTCTGCAGAATAAAGGGTACAAGCTTCAGTGGTGCATGTGAAGTTGTAAACATTCCCCACTGAAGCCTGTTCCAGTAACCAGAGGAGTCAGTGCAGACCTGCTGGTGTTTATTTTGACGGCCATAACAACTGGCACACTTGGCCTATTCGGGTAGAATGACACTCCACAGTGGCGCGTTATCAAAACAGACCCTGCAGAAAAGCTTCCCCTCTCATTAGCAGCTAATTTGGACGCAATTTAATGCAACAATTTGGAGGGGGAAAATAATCTGACAGATCTGCAGCGCCTGTGTGGTAAAGCACGGCAACGCCTAAAAAAGCGCACAGCATCAGCAGCGGTTCGGGGCTGCTCGTTACACGGCTCGCTGAGCCACTTAGTGCGGGGAGCGGACACCCACCTGCCGTATACGGTTCTGGTGCAGCGGCGGCGGAGGTCCACCCTCCGGGGACGTGTTGCTGGAGGAGGCCGTTTTCAAGTCACGGTCGGAGCCGCCGCCCCTGGAGTGACTTTCTTCGGGGCTACTTGACATTCCGTCTCTTGCTGGCTGCTGCTGCTGGAAGCGACGCGGTCAGTGCGGGTCCCTTTTCGCCGGTGCAAGGTGGATTTCTGTGCGGGCCTCAGAGTCCACGGGGCTCGGCGGGGCCCCGGATCATTCTGCGGCGTCAGAAGCAGCCGGAGACCAAACGTGACAGGAGCGAATAGGAGCGATTCGTCCAGAGTGTGAAAACCAAAACGAGCGCTCCTTCCGCGCAGGGATGCTCCCGGTGTGCTGCTGTGGCCTGCGCGTGTATGTGTATGGACACGTGAACGCGCTTCGGATGCGCTTCCCCGAAACTCCGCAGGATCTGTGCTGCCTTCAAGGCCAATAGGAAACCTTGGATGCGCACAGTGGTTGTGATGCAAAACTGGCCATGGTGGGGGCTCAGAGCGATAGCAAAGCTGAGACTATTCTCTTAGATGTATTGTATTGTACTGTAGCACATTCAAAACAGAAATCACATTTTCTACTACTAACCAGAACAGTTCTTTATATCACTACAAGAAAACATTGGTATGCACATAAACGCACCATCAAGCAGTAGTGGGCTCCTGTTTTGCTTATTTTTGTGACCCCACCTCTCTGTGCTTCTGCAGCTGTAGCAGCTTAAAGACATGGAAGTTAGTATTTAATAAAACCTGTAAGATTGCTTACACACATATGAAATCATAGCAAACCAGACACATTGGATTTGGCTCATATACTGTATGTTGTCTCCCTCTTAGTGTTCTTACGCCCCCACCTTGGCCTGGGTTTCATCATTAAGCTACACATTTAATGGAGGTTGACAGGGCAAAATCAATAACAATGTCTTGGAGACATTTGGAAAAAAAAGCAGGAGTCAGGGGGAAGAGGATGAAGTGGAGGAGATGTTAGAAATCTGCTGGGCTAAAGCCTTGAAAGTGGAGGGATGACAAATACGATCCCACTTTTTCTAAAGTACCTTTTTTATTTAAATGGCAGTGTAAGATGGTTTTTTGGGAAAGACAGCTGAGCATTTAACTGTGAATAACTTATTTTGCCTTTATATGTTTAATATACAATACCACCACAATACCACCTTTCTAAACTGGAGTTACAAGCTGCTTTATAGAACATTAAAAGAAACAATAAAACATTAAAATTACACAATAAAACATTTAAAAACACATAAAATATTAAACAAATGTCTGTCTATACAGGTGCTTGTTCCAGAAAAGTGGGGCTAAAACAGTAAAAATATATTCTCCACCTTTTTTGAGCAAAACTATATGAAAGGAACTAATTTTGGGTGGATGTCCCTCTGCCTTAACTGGTTGTTCTTTGTTAAATCTGGATTAATAACTTTTCAAAGGTTTACTGCAGTGACGAAGCTTTACTATAACCTAAAAGCACAAAAGTGTAATATATTAAGACATTAAGACGTTACGGCTACAGAAATAGGTGGACGGAGGCCATTTCACAGCCTCACCAGCAGTAGCAGGTTTAGCTCACCTCCTAACCAGCTATAAGGGTTACATTTTGAAGATATATGGTGTAAGTTTCACCTGTCTGTCTTGTTCAGAAAAGATGTTTTTAAGTGTAGCCTTAGAAAACTGCAACGGAAAGCAATCATCTCAGTCTTCAGCCATTGGTCCACTAATACAGAGACATTTAGTCAAGATAGGCACACATTTTTATGGTCACACAGGAATATTGGATGCAAAGACATTTTAATGACACAGGACTTCTGATCAACACTGAATTTTCAAGCAGGCAAAGCGTTTAAAAGATTTACTGTTTGTTATTAACTGAGTCCTGCTGTATTACATAATGCAGGGCCCATTATTAAACAGGGCTACTTTTATTATACCTTATTTTCACATGGTGCATTCTCCTAAAGGTTGTGTTTCAGTATAGGACTGATTGATTTATAGATTTTTGCACAAAATACAATCAAGCTGCCACCTATAGTGTTTTATGCACTGTACTTAATTAGAATTGGTGGCAATTGGGGGCTTAAAGCAAAAGGCCCTCAGACACATCTAGTCTTGTTCCTATGGGTTCTGTAATGCTTACAGTATGCTGAAATTCATAAATTGTTATTGTTTTGCTAATTGTTATTGTAGTTTGCCTAAATTTTAGCTCCGGTTCCATGTCTGAAGTAACCGAGTCAAATAAAATAAGACGTGACGCTGTTTTTTGTAAGCTTTTACCCAATCACTGTAAATGACTAAGATCATCCTAACTATGGGACATGATGACTCAGCTGGTATGACGGGATGTCTGGCCCAGGCACTTATCATGATGCTCATTTTTCATGTACACACAACACTGCCCTCTGTATCCACTGCATGGTATCACACTGAAAACCCATCTCTTAAAAGCAACATTTTGTCAAGACTACTCATCAGCCAGCGGCCAAATCAATAGCAAAATGCATTCTGCCTTGATGATCTAAATCTAAAAATGAAACTGCATTATACAGAATGCTGTGCTGCACAATCTAGAAGTGAACGCATTAGCTGAAGGAATAACTGTGATCAGGTAGGACACAAAAATCAAACAGGTAAAAATATAAAAATGCTTTATTAGACATCTACCTTTTACAAACAAGACATCACTGAACTGGTTCCAGTCAGTGACAGCAGCACCAAAACCACCAAAAAACATCAACAATAACAAACAACAGAAGACAAGGACACATGGTGGGAAAGCTTATAAGAGTTAGAACTGAAATGTACTTTTGAGTCTTTTTTTTTAATGTGCAGAGAGTTGGTCTATGTTGTCATGGCTGCGGCTGGAGAGGTGGGCCTCCACAATTTCTCCAAACAAATTCCTCTTCAGCAAGCTGTAGGCCATGGGCAGAAGTTGCTTGATAATCTTGTGGAAGTACTGCAGGAGACAAGAAAACAAAGATATAATCATGTGTCTATTCAAACTACAACTGTAGTGGTTCTGCAACATTCAGACTTTGTATGGCCTAAAGCAGTAGTCCCCAAATTTACTGACTTGTTCCTACTTGAAATAAAGCAGTGTAACATCTTATGTTGGGTTGAAAAAGTCTTTAAGTTGTGAGCATTTTCACTGAAGTGCAATTTTACCCTCTAAGCTATTTCTGTTATTTAAAAAACTGTCAATGAGGTAAAACTATCAAATACCTTATAAATAAATATTAGCGATAAACCCAAAGAAGTGAGTATTAACTTGTGCAACAGAATACTTTTGTTCTTTTCTAAAAAAAATAATGTCAAATTTGAGTCAAATGAACGCTGAAGGATTGTTCTGTACAACTCACATGGGATCCATAACAGAAGAGGTCTATTCCTAGTTCGTAGCCCATGCCATAGTCACACTCATCATTAGCAAACTGAACAAAAGTGATCATCTCCTGGATTGGTCCAAAGGCTTTAACGCGTTCTTCATCATTCCGTGCTTCAGCAATGGCTTTACAGATCTTCTTGAGACCAGCTAGACAAGGGGGAAAGAAAAAAAAATGTCCCCAAATTTAGTCTCTGCAATTTATTCCACAAAATATGAAAGAGTTCATATCACCAATGAAAAAACAAGTGAAAAAACATACTTGAATATTTACACTCACCATCTGTTTCTGGTAGTTCTCTGTATCCTACATCATTCTTGTCTACAGGCACAACAATGCCAGCACTGTGGAATGTCTTGGTGACTACCTATGGTGTGATAAGAGGTTTCTTATTATCAAC
Source organism: Chromis chromis (assembly GCA_900302755.1). Classification (NCBI taxonomy): domain Eukaryota; kingdom Metazoa; phylum Chordata; class Actinopteri; family Pomacentridae; genus Chromis; species Chromis chromis. The sequence goes on from OMNN01020534.1 coordinate 7,400, forward strand.
TTGGGAGTACAACCATTTTTTTCAAGTCCTGTTTCTGTACATGCTGTGCTTTGTAAATATGATTGCTTCAAAGGAATTATGCCAATGTTGTTAAATGCTGTATTTTAACATGTCATATGGTATTTAGTTATAATATTAATATTTATGAAAAGGGTGATGAGGGTTGGGTTCACACTATAGTCACCAGTGTATCAGAGAAAGCAACAAATCTGTACAGTATTCCATCCGTTTATTTTCTTCCACATAACCAAGGTTGAGTCAAAGGAGCTGCAGGCTGAACAGAGCATTTCAGATGTCCCTCTCCACAGCAAAGTGTTCCAGCTCCTCCTGGGGGATCCCAAGGTGCTGCCAGGTCAGATGAGATATGTAATCCCCCCCAGTTCTGGGTCTACCCCCAGTCTCCCCGAAATTGGACATGCCTGGAAAATCTCAAAAGGAAGACGCCCAGGAGGCTTTCTTAATCAGATGCCTGAACCACCTCACCTGGTTCCTCTCAATGGGAAAAAACACTGACTCTACTCACAGGTTCTTCCAGATGTCCGACTTCCTTGCCCCATTTTTAAGACTGAGGCTAGTGATTCCACAGAGGAAATGCATTTTGGCCGCAAATGTCCGCAGTCTCACTGTTATGGTCACTACTCAGAGCTCAGGCCCATAGGTGAGAATTGAAATGTAGATGGACTCCTAAATTGAGTGCACTCTTGAAGATCATGGCTTGATGAACAAAACCACATCATCCTCAAAAATCACAGATGTAACTCCAAAGTTCCCAAACTGGACACCCTCCTCACTCCTGTTGTACTTTAAGATCTTGTCCATGAATATCCTATACAAGATTGGAGACCTTTTACCAAGGAGGGTTCTACAAGCCTAAATAGGCTTACATATACAAACCTATTACATATTGTTTGGAAGTACAATCTATGCACTGGTACACAGCAAGGCAATATAACAGGATTTGTGAGCACAAAGAAACACACAAGGTGGAATTCAGCACAACTCTGAATAGGTAATACTGGTGGAGCCCAATAACCATCTAGAAAGTTACACTTTTTACCCTGGGTAATATAGACACTATTACCTTCTTGTCCCTCTGCTTCATGCCTTTGGTCTTCTGCTCTAGAGACAAGCCCAGAGTCTCTGCCTTGTCCCTCAGCTTTGCCTCCAAGCTTCCCAAAGCCTCTCCTCCCGCTTGCTTACTGCCCCTCTCTTTCCTCTTCCTCAGCAGATACAGACTGATGGAGGAGAGATCACAGGGATCAACAGCAGGTAAGTAGACTCGTGAAAAAACAGAAAAAGTGAGCAAGAAACAAGTCTGAAGACAAAGAAGCACAGACACTAGGGCAGGTTATCATACAAGGTAAGAAATTCATCAGTCACCTTTTAAAATCACAGATCTGAGCAAGAATTAGTTTTGAGCAGCTAACATGCAAATAGATCTTTTTTTTTAAATAGTGATGAAACATCAGTATGCACCTGATTTCTGCAAAGTCTGTTCACTTTTTCCTACAGGTGACAAATGAAAAATACAATACAGGTATCAGGTCTGTATTTGGCCCCAGTGTGCTCAACTATGTGTAATTTGATCACATGCAACCATCAACAATTTTTCTTGTTCTGAAGTTGTTGTTTTCCTTCTTTATCTCAAGTATACAAGTGATATATGGTGGATATGTAGTTGTTAACACTCACTGGACAGCAGCAAACACATTGTCTCCCATCTGTGTTATAGTGTAGCCCTTCTTAGCTTCACTTTCCCCAACAAATGAAGGCAGGGAATCTGGAGTATCTCTGGTGGATTTCAGAAAAAATGTAATTCAGTAAAATGCAAGAGACCCACTCATGCTCATTATGATATAGTTACTGCTGTTTCCATGTTATCGGTCTCCCACTAGCTACACTGTATTGCCTCACTCTAGTTGGTACAGTAACTGTTAGAAGCAGTCGCTGGTAGAAGCTACAGGATTGTAATAAAAGTAAAAGTTTATACCTGTAGTAGCCCATGTGATGCTGGCTGTCCTCACTCCCCAGAAGTATGGTCTGAAATTCTGGTGGGTCATAAAAATACCTCCAGTGAAGGTGGAAGTTCGGCTGAGGATTCTTGGAGTTTCTGTGAGCTCCTGCCAGAATGTCAAAGGGACCAACCAGCTGCAGACCCAGTATGTCTTTCAGAGCACCTATGCAGATTTAGATTCAGAGAAGTAGCATATTATGGAAAGTAAGTGACATGGAAGCATCAGTCAAGTGCAAATTACTGGTGGCTTTCATCCTGATTTTGTAATGTATTTTAAATGTATACACACTGCTTTATTCTACATATTTGTGGAAATACTTAAAACTAAGCAGAATATAATATGCAAAACCTAAAAATAGTCATATAGCTTCTCTTTTCCTTGCATTCACTTAAATATCTTAGCTTGACATTCTTGTTTGATCAATGAGGGACTGATAGAATTGCTTAACTTTTAATAGACTAAATGTTAACTGCCTGTTAGTAGCTGTACTCAGCAGTGGTGTTAAAATGACCATGGACTTGGTAAAGAGTGGCAGAAGTGGCAAATATAAAGTCACAATCAAACAAAGACACTTGGGTTAAAGTCTAGTTTTGAGTGGGTCTCCTCAAATGCTAGGGTGTATTTTGAGAAGAGGTCTAGTAGAGGATTTTTGCATCCATCCAGACTTTTGAGTGGCTAACAACCACTAAACTCAGTGGCACCAGCCTGTTTTCTCTAGGTCTGCAGACAGAAAAATTGATTAAATGTCAGCTGAATCTTCAGTCCTGTCACTGTTATTGTAACAAGATACACTGTTGGTATCAAGAGCATACCACGGGGGTTGTCAGGACAAAGCTCCTTGCAGAAATCCCAGAAGTGGTACAGATCTTCTGGCATTTGAAAATTGTACAGTTGCACCATTTCATCACGTTGCTCTGAATCCACTCCTGACAATGGCACAGCGTTGGATTCATCAATTCGGGCTTTCTTCAACTGTCCATTGCCCGTGCCCGACTCCTAAAGAGATGAAAAGCAGGAGAGACAACTATGTCATACATTAAAGGTCCCGTATGGTGAAATCCTTTTGTAATGTGTTTTGTGGCTGTTATAAACCTAGAGGTGCAGAGTAAAACTGTTAACATATGAAGACATTTACTTCTGCCAAATCCTTAACCCCCCACAAGTAGATACCCTCCCAGCTTTACAAGCCTGTACAAATAAGTGGTTAGGTTCCAACTGAAGAAACCAATTCTCATCTTGCTAAAACTTTGCATAATTCTGCCCCCTCACTGCCCGCTGCTTCCAAAGTGAGCCATTCAGAATGAGCAGCTGCCTCACACCGCTGCCACGAGGAAAGAAACTAAATGTTGTTGGTGTGTTACAATGCTGTTGGGTGCAGAAGTGAACGCAAAAATCTTCACGCACTCCAAATTGAAAAAAATGAAGGACATTAAAATATGGTGGAGACTGTAAGACTGATTTAAATGTGATAAACAAGGACCGAGTAGGTTATCGTGTTTTCATTTTCACTTCAGTGCAACCTGCTCTCTGTGCAGGTAAAATGTACATATTTTTTAGTTTCAGTTGTCTGTCTCAGCTTATGAAATAGTAATTGAAACACAGCCCATTAAGATGACATATTAACCAACAGTCTCTTCAGGGCCAATTTCAAGCTGGAGCTCTGCACTGCCAAACAACTTATTTTAGAACTGCAGCATTGTCTGACAAATTCACCATACATTGTTTAAAACAATGGCTATGCTGTGAATCCTGCACAATTTCAATGTAAAATAATAACTCAGAGAGAAAGTCAGAAGCTATAGAAAGTCATGGTCGCACACGCTCATTCACGCCTGTATGACCTGTGGTTTGGTCAACGGTTTTGTTCCGTGCTATTAACCACAGATGCAGACAGAGTCTTCTTCCTGAAGGGGGTGTGGACACCAACAGCTCAGCTGCATTTAAAGCTACAGACACTGAAACAGCCTTGTACAACAGGGTTAAAACCAGGTGTTAATCAGTCATGTTGCAATTTACCATCTCTGTATTTTGAGACAAAAAATTGAATGACACATTCTGGGGACATGTGAGACTTTCATTAATTTGCAGAAAAGGGGCATAATATGGGACATTTGAGTTGCCAAAGTATTTGGTAGAGCAAGCTACAAATACTGTATTTCAATACCGGCCAAACAATTAATTTAATTATATTGATAGGTAGTTTATTATCCACCAAATTTATACAAATGAAGTAGACTACATATTAAAAATAGCTCTTACAAAATGAGCATCTCTCATACAGATTCAATATAAACACTAAATCACAGCACCCATAAAGGTAGGCTTGGCTTATTGAAGGCTTTTTATTTTTTATTCACTAGCTGGCAACTGTATTTATTGCATAACAACTACAGTTGTGTTCAGTTGTGTGTACTCTGTACCCGGCACATGAGTGTACAGGACGGAGCTCTTATAGGTGAGGATGTTAGCTATGCAGTGTTAGCGGTTAGAGGATTCATTTTTTGGCCTTTGTGGGATAAAAGCACGAATCTAATGAGGACACCCACCCGTGTCCCTGCAGCAGACTACAGAGAGATAACATGAGCTCACAAACACCACCTAGCTACATTAAATACTTCGTTATGGTCCAAGAATCAGTGTGTCTGATGTTAGCAGTGCTAGCAGCGTAAACACTGGTGTGTACTGTGAGCGTGACTGAACACAGCGGTACTAATCAGCAGCGTTGCTGCCATGTTGTCGTCTCAGCACCGCTGCTCAGTCACCGTGCCCAACACTTCTGTCCATCGCCTTAAACACAAGTTGCTTTATCGCCGAGATAAACACACACAGCATAGCTTTTCGCCTGCTGAATCCGTCGTTTAATCTAACATTTCCACGACAAGACACAAGCCGAAAGAACTGAGTGGAATTACCTGAATGGATTTGGGTTTTCTTTTTGCGCGCCCTGTCATTTTATTCCTCTTTTCTCTCCGTCGGCGTCTTCTTCTGCAGCTCGGTTAAGGCCGCGACAGCGCCGCGTTAAAGCGCATCAGTGCCCCCCAGAGGCCGAAGATGGTAAACGCTGAATTCCGAAAACCAATTTAACAAATGTCTCACTGAGTGCATAATATATACTGTATATCCGATATTACTAAACCATACATACATGCATACAAACAGTACATTTCAATTAAAATAGTTTCAATTCAGTTTAATTTAATTGATTTATACAGTGCCAATTCACAATATAATTAACCTCAAGGTACTTCTCTTGGTAAGGTGAAGACATTACAAAATTGTAATATAATGGTAAATCCAACAAATTAAAAAAACAATCTTTGGCCACAGAGGGGAAAAAAAACTCCCCTTTACAGATAACAAACCTCTGGTAGAGCCTGGCTCAGGCAGGGCTGTCATCTGATTTGACCAGTTGGGGTGAGGGTAAAGAGGAGAGAGATAGTAGATAGACATCAAACAACTGTGACGGCTAGTAGGGCCAGTAACTGCGATAACTCAGAAACGTGTAGCCAGAGATACCTGCAGAGAGGACAAAACACAAACTTCTGGCAAGAGAAGACTAGTGACATGCAATGGTGGCATATAAATAAACAGAGAGAGAAAAAGAGGACAGGTACCCAATGTATCATTGTAAATCCCCCAGTAGCCAGCCTGGGCCTATAGCAGCATGACTACAGGATGGTTCAGGGTCTGGGTAAGCCTTTACTGTAAACTTTATCAAAAAGAAAGTTTTAAGACTAATCTCAAAAGTAGAGAGGGTGTTTGACTCCCAAACCCAAACTAGAAGCTGCTTCCACAGGAGAAGTGCCTGACAGCTGAAGGATCTGCCACCCATTCTACTTTTGGTTATAACAAACTGTTGGAAACTCTACTAAACATAAATAAACCCTCTGACAATATTTTATTTTTTTGCATACTGTGGTCAAATTAGGTTGTGGGAGCCAATTAGCGCTGAGTTCAGTAGACAGGAACCAATGTTTATCTGGCCAGGTGTTCCACCCGGAAGTTGACAGTTTTTTGACCGCTGTGGTGGCGGCAGGTTGCTGTAATAGTTGCTGGTTCTGTGAGTACTCGGTTTTAAATTGTTATGGAACATATTGGAGCTTAATTGTGATGAATTATGAAAGAAAATAAATCGACCAAGCGTTCAACCGCAAGTTTAGTCTCGGACTTCAAGTTTGGACTCAGCCGCTAGATCATGAGTCAAAAAAACTCAAATTTACTAGTAAAGTATGCTACCGTGGAGCTTTGGAGATGAGTTTGTTGACGTCGAGAAATTACTACGACGAGGAGGAACAGATTTGGCCTGTGTGTTTGTGGAGAACACCGCTAATCTGCTGCACCGGACGTCGTGGAGGAGCAAAGCGACCAATGGACATCATGAGGAGGTATGAGCAGCACTGTTTAAATGGCCTTCTAGGTTCTGTGTGCAGGTATCATGACCTAGTTGAAATGCATTGGTTGCTGAAGTGGATGAACAATAGCAAATCATATTAGTTACATCATCATAGATTATAATGAACCAGAGGTTAGAAATAACACCTTAGTGAATTTCCTACTTATTTTGGTCAAGGTTAATTCACAAAAACACTTGTAAGTCTGGGCCCAGATTGCTTTTCAAGTATTTCCCCACACTGTGTATGTCGTGACAATATTAATGTTTTCTCTTGGTATCATTGCTGATTCGCATGTCCCTAGATAATATGTAAATAATCTTTTTTCTCTTGTGGTGTTTCATACCTCCCAGGGGTATGTGGAGTTTGTTCCTTGGTGGCAGAGTCAGAGCCACTCCCTATTTGAGATGGCTTCTGACTTTGCGCCAAACTATTTGCCTAATGAGGTCTAGTACCGAACTGTTGCATTAATAAATTTAGTTAGACAGCGTGTGGGAGTCTGTTTTGTGCCTGTTGGATGTGCTCATCCCTCTCGTTGCACCTGCCTCATGTAATAGATGTGTGAAGAGTTCCCTTGGGTTTAAATGATTCACTTACTGCTACTAATCATCTCATGACTTCCTACTCAGACTGGAAAAGGCTCAAAGTGTCAGTTGCCTAGTTTCGTAAACTGAAAGCAATCATGTTAGAGCGCAGCTGTAGGAGAAATACTTAAAAGACCTCTGGTGATGCGCTAGCTGCTCAAAGGAAAGGAATACAAGCTACAATTACAACTAGGAGTGATATCTTGGCTCCAAAAGACCTGTTGGAAGCTGAGTTAGCTATTCGCTGTTGCCAGCAAAGGTTTCAAGAGGAAATTTCTGCTCTGTTATCTGAAAAGGTAAAGTAAGCAGGCAAAGTTCCATTTACAGGCTGGATCTGATTTTGGAAGACAAACTTCTAAGAGTTGGAGGTAGATTATGCACAGGAGCAATGCCTTTGGAGGTAAAACATCCAATAATTCTTTAAAAAAATCAGCATATATACGCTTATCCTTAAAAATATTCACAGAACGTTAAGTCAGTTCTGAATATATGAATGCAGTTTTTGCAGACGATATAATGGAAGAGCTATGTATCAAGAGAGGATGGATCTTCCAAAGGAGAGAATTAGTCCAGATTTGCCTTCATTCACTAGTAGTATTTTGGACCTGTGGAAATAAAAGGTAGAACAACTTGCAAAAATGATGGGGTGATATTTACCTGTTTGGTATGCAGAGCAGTTAATTTAGAAGGTGACAAACTCTCTGGAGACTGACGCATGCATAAATGCTTTGCATCGGTTTATCAGCAAAAGAGGTTAGGTTATCCACGTTAAGTCAGATAATGGAACCAACTTTGTTGAAGAAGAGAGACAGCCGAGAGAAGCTCTTGCTGCACTGAATATTGAGCACATCTGAAGAACTCTTTATCCAGCTGGAATTAAATGAAGCTTTAATCCACCAGCAGGATCATCATTGCAGTGTTTGAGAGCATATGATATGAATAGTAAAGTAAAATGTTGGACAATGATGGAGTCCAAACTGTTATCTGTGAAGTAGAGGTTACTTTAATGATTGTCCAATCACCAAGTTGTCTGACGACCCAAATGATTTGAAGCTCCTTACGTCAAATCATATTCTTCTACTAAAGGGAAAACCAGCCATGCCACCTGAAATTTTTGAACCCTCGGACATGTATGTGAAACATTGATGGATAAAAGTTCAATATCCAATCTGTTTTGGAAGCTATGGGTTTGAGAGTAACTGTCGTTGTTACAAGATGGAAGAAGTGGAACCAAAAAAAAAAAAAGAATTCAGTTGCTGGGGATGTTGTAGTTGTGATGGTTTCTTCAGCTCAGTGTGGTTCCTGACCTTTGGGCAAAGTGTTGGAGGTTTTCCTGACGACAAAATGGGCCTGGTGCCTTCTACCAAGTTGCAGACCAAAAAGGACATTATTGAGTGACCTGTAACTAAACTTTGTTTAATACAATGTGTGTAGGTGGAATTGTTAGTTTGTATTTTCAAGTATAGTGACATTTGGCACCTTTATTTTGTTGTGTTGAATTATTATGTCTGTCTGCCAGTAACAATTAGGGGACGGTGTGAAGGAGCCAATTGGTGCTCAGGTTATTAAATAGGAACCAGTCTTTGTCTAGTCAAATGTTCCACCCAGAAGGTAAACATTTTTTTGACCACTGAGGCGGCAGGTTGTTTGTAATTTATTATGGATCATGTTCAAGCTTAATTGTGATGAATAAGGAAAGAAAATAAATTGATCAAGTGTTCAACATCAAATTTTGTCTCGGACCTTGATTCACAGAAAGCGACTATTAGTCCGTTGTTAATATCAGGCGGGTGAACTACTGAAGTCACTTCAAGTATTGACTTAACCTCTACAAATGGCTTTAAGATATCATAGATTTTCAATTTTAGTCTGGATTTTACAGGAAGCCAATGAACACAATTTATTGTCCAGCTGATTGCCGTAATGTAGTATTTCAAAATAAAGTGACATCCTTGATAAACTCAATAACATGGTCATAATGATAAAAATGTGTTAATGTTGGACCATTGCTTGGCTTTTCTGACACAAAGATCACTTTTATTCATCAGATTTTTTTTAAATGAATGGTTTATTACAAATTTACAACAGGTAAGGTGCATATAGGGTGACACAAACACATTTGTCTGTTATATACATGTAGGTTCACAGTAAACCATACTGCCCAGCTATGTGTAATTTTGATGTCAACTAGCTCTAAAGCTGTACAGATGAGGTTTGCAACAATACTGTAATACATTGCATGACATTATTTTGAAAGTGCATACTGTAATATGTGTGGTGAATAATATTTTTAATAAACTGAAAGTGACATGAAATATATTTTTCTGAATTTCTAGCAAATGATACCATTCTCACACGAAACTATCAAAACCTTCCAAATGGCTGTACTCACTAGGCCTCATAGACCAGCAATAACTTGTGACCAGGCTTCATAAATGTTCAGGCTGTAACTGCTGATTGAATAGTAGAAGATATCAATAATAATCTTTTTTTTTTTTTTAAAGAAATTTTTTGTACATTTTAAAATCTGCACACACATTTTAAAAGCTCTGTATGCGTTTGCAAATCTGGGTCTGGATTTGTAAAACTCAGTGTTGCATAGATTAAAGTATAGATATAAATAGGTATAAATATGATTACATTTAATTAGCAGACTTTCACAGTTTCAGTGACCAGGAAACACATCAATGTTGGACTTCAGATTGCTGACAAGCTTTACATTGGTTATGCTGAACAATATTATCTAAGTTGTTCGAGACATAACTGCAGTGTTATTAGTCAAGATTACTGTATAACCCATTAACACCTTTGTTCATCCAAGTCCTGCTGTGTGGGCATCAGATCAGAATTTGGTTAAGATGTGTCCAAGAGAGGACATTAGATTTCTTTTTGCTTCAAAGTCATGTGTCTTCATCTTCTGTCCAGTCTGTCACATATGCATGTACAGAGCAAGAGTCTATGTCAAGAGTGTTACAGCAGTTTGACGGCAGTGTTACGACATGCGTTGTGGCAGACCGAAACCCGCCAGGTATACCTGGTAGCAGTATGAGTAGCTGCAGGTTATGTTCTACACTGTATGCTGTGAGCGTGGCTTTTTTATAACGCTGAGGTAACAAAGAACTCGCCTTGGATCATTCTACACAGTCCCCTATTCCTCTGTCTGGGTCTTATCATCAATGCTTTTATGTGTTTCCAGGGTTACAGTACTGCAGTTTTCATTGTTTTCTTCCTCTGCCTCCTTAGTGAGCTGCAGCCAGTTTTCTCTGTTCTTCTTGCAACTGTTCATCAACGGAGAGCAGCTGTTGAAGAGTCCCGATACCGTCTGAGGAAGGCAAAGACAGAGACCAAATAGTTGATGGAAAAGTGGAAAACAGAGCAGAACTGAACAGCAATAAGGGTAATACTTGGGTATTATTTTCCTTACAAACATGCAAACACACATGCATTTATACCATATGCATACATCCACACACACGCGTGCTTAACACCGACGGCCGTAACACACCTTGTAGAGCGGATAGCAGATCTCATCAATGTATTCAACTTGCATGTATGGCAGTCGAGTGCTGTTTTCTCTGTTCATCATATCCTGGCGAGATAAGAAAGTACATTGGCTGTCAGAATAGCACAGTTTTATAGAAGAACAGATAATTTTTCTAAAATGGGGAAAAAATTTCACTAAATATGAATATTCCTTCCTATTAATCTCATCCCAAAACATAGCAAGCTACAAGGTAATTTAGTTAAACAGTGGAGGCTGAAGACTTTCCTGATGAAGGCAGCTATATCAATCAGAATTTATATTTCTAAATACAAGACAATCTAATATATGATAATGACATAACAGGCTCACTATACTTGGTGTTGTCTGATGGGCAATAACAGCTCGTAAGAAATTCTTTGTTGCAGTTTGTATAGG
>OMNN01020567.1:3305-14870 GCA_900302755.1 Chromis chromis
CAATATTCAGTCTTTTTTTTTTTTTTTTTTAGCCGTTTTTAAGTTTCTACCAGCTCCTGAGGGAAATAATTGGCTCTTTAACAGCTAAATGCTGCACCATACTAAGCAGCTCGTCACAAACTGTGTCCGTTTGCATAACAGCTGTGGCAAAAAAGAATGCTAAAAAAAGAGCGATGGGATGAGTGAACCAAAATAATAAGCTGCTATACGTTATAAAGCCCAGTTAAGCCACGGGAAGCTGCAGATTCATGTAAGAAAGCTTTATTATTTATCACTATTAGCAACCCTATTGACATTTTAACATTACATTGCCATTTGATGCACTGTGGTGATAAAAATATCAGTTAAATGGAGTATTATCCACTTTCTTATTCTGTATTCCCATATATACCGATAATATAGTTCAATCTGTAGCACCCAGTTTATGCTACCACAACTGCAAAACCTAGGCCGTCTCACCCATCTGCACTTCATTGTTTATTCATTTGGGTACAAAATGGTCATCACAAGCACAACAGCTGTGTCTGGGCTCCACAAGATTCCTACTTGCACCCAGTTTAAAGAAAATTATTCCCTGAAGCATCCCACGATATGATAAATGACTTATAACTGAAATGTCAAAAAACAGTTTAGGATGTAAGAGCAGCTTATCCTCTAACCTTATCTTCAAGAACCAACATAACTCTAGGCTGCTTTTCCATATCAGTGATTCATTTGTTAAGCCCTCCTCTAATGACACAGCGAAGCTTCCCCAAAACGTGCGAAGAATTTTAATGCTTTTTACCCTCCAAAAATGGATCAAGGCCTATCAGATGTTGTGCTCTGCCAGTTTTAGTACTTTGTTGCAGGAAGCTGTTGAAGATAGTTTAACTCAGGTTTAGGCTTTGCCTTACCTCAAGTTCCCTTCCGACAAGAACACACTGGTGTTTTCTCACTCCAAATCACATGATGTGGTCAATCCATAGTTACATGGAGTGCTTCAGTAATTCAGTTTGAACGAATTAACATGTATGACAGCAGTTATTTTGAAATCACTTGTGCCTCGTTTCACTTGGTCTTGACCTGCAAAACAGCATTTAATTCCTAAAGTGTTCGATATATTGACTCCTGAATCTTGAATGAATGCCAATGAGGATGGTCTATTTAAAAAGCAGAAAACTTGGTGTTGGTACTCTAACTTTCACAACATAAAGTCAAACCAACAAATGACACAAAAATGATTGGAGTTTAAGTGCAATGTTTTGTGTAAAATCCACAGTGCTGATCTTTAATCGTTTTCTCATTCGCCACCAGAGGTTTTTCTTTTAAAGCACTTCAGATTCCTGTTGAGGCACATAGAGTGTTTATCGCTTCTTAAAAAAAGAAAATCATTTCACCGTGTATTTTGTTTTGAAGACATAACTCTCAGTTTCAATATCCATCAGTGTTAGTCTGGAAGCTTGTGCAGCATCCCAAGACACTGGAAAGGAGCTCTGCGCTGACAGCTCATATCATCGCCCCGTGTTTATTATCAAGCGGTTTTCACCTGGCCTCAATTGCTTTTGTTTTTGTTTCCCCCCCCCTCTTTCAAAACCATTGGATGTTATCCCCTGAAAAGCACACAGTCAATTATAACAGCTGTCATTTTAAAGCAGTCTGGGGACCTGTGCAGAATGGTAATTTACATCGCAGCATTGTTTGTTTATTTATTTATTTCGTAACGACAATTTGATGCGCTCTTACTTTCCGTGTGTGTCGGTTTGCGTCAGTGGTCAAAAGGAGCATCTCTAGAGCGGAGATAAGGAAGCGACTGGAGCTCACCTGTTTGCAGAATCTTAAAAAGCCGATGGAGTAGCTCATCCCGACGAGGCAGCACGTACCATAGAGACAACTTGACCTGTGAAGACAGCAGGAGGAGATGAGCGATTACGTGACGTCAATGCTGAAAACATCTTATATTTAGCATCAGGTAACAGAAATGAGTTCAAGCCTACAAGCTGTATGTATTAACAGGCAAGCAGAAAAGGAATCCATGTATTATAAAATAAAACAGTCTTAAAATAAAACACATTTATTAAAATGTTCAGTGATATTAGAGTTGAAATGAGCCACTTTGAGTAATTTTTCAAGCAAAAGATTCAGATATGCGTTAATTTTAGCTTCACAAATGTGACAATTTGCTGTTTTGTCTTTGTTTAATATCAGTGTAAGCTGAATATATTCAGGTTCTGGACCACTGGTTGATGTCACCTTGAGCTCCTTGGAAAACTATGACACACTTTTTTGAAATTTGATAGATAAGACAACTAACTGCTGAAGAAATTATAATAAAAAAAACATGTCTACAGTAGTTGCAGCACTCGTTGACATTCCTGCTTTAGTTTAGGAGTTAAAAATAGTCACGAACATAGTTCATGCAAAGTTATAAAAGTCAGTTATGTTACCTGTAAGATGCTCAGAATGTGCACAATAGGCAAATTCCAGATGCACATACAATAAATCTCATTTTGATTCTTTTGTCATTAGGAATACTGAGAATGGAAGCAAAGCATGAATATTGTTGTTATTTAATGTGTTCATAGAACTTCATATGTAACATGTACAGGTGTCTGATGGCAATACGGAACTGAACAAAAACTGCTAATTTAGACGTTTTCTTTTCTTTTCCCTTTGTTGAGTGTATTATTTGTTAGTATTATCATCACACACTCAGCCTGTGGTGTTTAGGAGACATGTTAGTGGTTGGAGGAGGCAGACAGATTAAATAAAACTGGCGAGAAACACTGGGCTGTGCTGCAAGGCTGAGCATGGAGGCAGCGGCAGCAGAGGAAGATTAGGACTAAACTCAGTCTGATCCGAAACAACAGCTCCCAATCAGTGAGATGCAGCTACGGAGCATCTTCAGCCTCGTTCACCTCAGGTGCTGTTCAGAGCACTTTAGGCGCTGTTCATGCTCTTAACTGTCAGATTATACAAAAGAAGTTGTCACATATTTTTAACAATATTTCATTATTTTCCTTATGTCCTGCACCTTTAATTGTTTGACTTTGTCTGCTGTTTGACTACAGATACGTAGACAATGCTTAAGCATTGCAAGGCAACCAGATTAGTTGCAAATAAGAGGACGGACAGTAAAATAAATTTAAATTGAGATTTGCATGTAGGGTGAAAATAGTCTTTGCTTTTCCCTGCCTTGATTCCAACAAACCTTGTCTGTATCTGAGGTGTGCTTTCGAATCACTTCACTCTTAATGTATCAATGAGACTGACATATTAAACTTCATCTACTAATGATGTACATTAAAGTATGACTGGGATCAATGTGTTACTATCAACTTTGCAATATGATACCTAGTAGATTATTTAGTCATTTTGTGTACACACAAACAATATGACTGAATTTATCTGCCATGCTGTTAATTAAAACATACTCTACTTGAACCTAAATACTTTTTACTTGAAGAGACTGCGCCTTTTGTCAAAAATGTCTTGCTGGAAATTTCTCTCTGACTTAACATTTATGTGATGTCAGTGGAAATCTTAAAGGATCTATAAAAGCAAAGTGAACCTTTTACAAACAAGATGTGCACTGTGCATCTCGTCTCCACTTGCTGGCGTCAAGCCGTACCATCGTTCATCACGACTCAACATTAGTGTCTGTACCGTCTCATGAACGAGGCAAAGAGCTGCTGCCCTGTGGCTGAGTCAGCCATAAAACACAGCCTATAAAGACTGATCAAAAGCTCAGATATAGAGGAGAACTGTCACCTATGACCAACGCAGTTGTTTACAGGCAGCACTTTTCCTGTGGTGTTCAATGTGAGTGCTAAGGTCACAAAATGCACCTTGTACCTTTTGTGATCATAAACATAAAGGCGAAACCATACCACCGTTACCCCGGTCAGGCTAAAATGTCTTATACTTCCGAGTCAACACTTTATTTAATAGAACTCTTTCAGTCTGGCATGTACATTTATAACCAACAGAGAGCACTCACTGTATGGGCTTCCCTCGGATCTCTGACATGATTGCACTCTCTCCTCCCAGATACTCAAAGGACAGGCTCAGGAAATTGTAAATGACAAACGCTGCAACACAAAGAGAAGGATATATCAAACAGATTTCATGGCTGGTTTTTAAACTGTAGAATAATTTCTCAGCACCTCAAAGTATAACTTCACTGACAAGGTCAAATCATTGGAGAGAAAAGAAACTTCCACATGATAAAAAATAATTAGTCCTACATTTTGGAACAATAACTGTTTCAGTCCTTACATTAAGAAGCTTCCAAGGGTTCTGTGTCTTGGAAATCCCTTCCTAATCCTTTGTTGCTATTTAAGGAGGGATTAAATGAAGCTAATGCAGATGGTGTCCAGTCAAGAGAAGGTTCATTATGTTTTAGCCAGAGCCGCTGGTGGTATTCTAGTCTCCACTTCTTTGTGATGCGCTGCACTATTAATCAGCCACAAAATTGGCCTGCAAACTGGAACCTAATCTCCTGAATAATGTATTTCCTATTTTTCCCCCCAAATTACTTGTAATCCATTTTTCATATGATTCACCTTTGCCATTGGTGAAGTGCGTCAGTCTTCAAACCGTACAAAGGCAATTAAAACTGCAGTCTAGAGAACAGGGTCGACATTATATTTGAATGTTGAAAATCGCTTAACAAATCTTAAAATAAATCATCCATAGTTCCGTTCCACAAACACAACAAACAGGTGTTAAAGGAAAAGAGGAAAAAAATGAAAATGGATGCTCCTAGAAATGTAACACCTCCTATAATGAGGGCTACCTACATGAGGACAATGACTGGTGAGAGAAACTAGTTTGGTCACTTCTTTGGTTTCCTCTTCCCAGCTGACATCTAACATATGAGGGCAGGAAAACGGTGGCGGCTCAGAAAGGACGCGGTCAGGCAGGTTATTTAGAGCTTGAGGAGGCGCTTACCTTCATAGCAGTCTCGAACAGAGTCGAAATAGACATAATACTGGTCGTTGCTGATGAAGAGGAGGCTGAGCCAAGAATCAAAGGCATAAATTGGCACAATAAACAGGATGCGGATGATGTAGCGCTGCTCATTGGGGACGGTGTAGGATCGAAGGTGTGTATAGATCTGCAAAGAAAACATGGACAAAGCACAAACAAACATCAGTGAAATGAAAGAAATGACCTAGTTGAGCATTCTTACTAAATCATAGAGCTGGGTTATGACTTAAATAACTCGGAAACCTCATTTCTGCTCATGAGATGAGATTAAATGTTCTTCATATGAACATTTCTTCACGTTCCATGGCAATGAAATGCAAAAGTAGCCTGCTTTTACTGTGTAACAAAAGAATAGCTCCAAGAAATAAACTTTAGGAAGGCTGCAAGATTATTTTCATTCGTAATTATTAACTCAATTTTTTATTTGAGAAGTCAATAAAAAGCCATTTTAATATTCTAGCACCCAAGGTAACAGCTTCAAACTGACAGTGCACATTACAAACTGTTCCAAATGACAGATATTCAATTTGCATTAATATTAAACAGCCGCAAAGAAGAAAATCCTCCATTTTCCAAAGCTAGAACCAGAAAATACAGTATATGACATTTTAGTTGATTGCTTTTCAGACCTTCTCTAAATCGACTGATTAACCAGTAAATCATTTAAGCTCTGAAGAAGTCGGATCTTTGTAGTTTTACAGGCAAGTGATTCTATTACAAGACAAGCATATGTGAACCCTTTAGAATTATCTGCATTTATGAGTAACTTTGACTGAAATAAAGTTACAACTATGAATAAAGATGTTGAGCAAAAACGTCAAAGACTGAAGTCAAGCACTGACAGTGTAGGATAATGACATCTGCATAAATATACTGGAGTTGGCAAGCATGTGGGTGTGGGTTACAGCAACTTGGAATAAAAAAAAAAAACTGTTAACAAGAAGCATCTGCTGATAAAAACAGACATTCTGAAGACTTGTGATCATGAGCTGCATTTGCATAAAGCCGGACAGGTTTACAAAGTAATCTCAGAGTTTATATGCTGATCAGTCCATGGTTAGACAGGTCTATAAATGGAGACGATTTAGCACTGTGGAGACTCTCCCTAAAGGTGGGCGTCCAGCTTCAAAAGCACAAACTGAGTGATGAATTATAAACGCCTTGCTTAAGTACACTGCGATTGTCTATGACTGTGACTTAGATGAAGATTAGATCTCATTTTATGGCCATGTAGTGCAGCAAACCATGTGACTAAAGGATTCACATTGTTTTTCTTGCGACTGAACACAACTCACTATTATTACACGGCTTTGAGATTTGTAGCTTTCTCGGTTATTTTTTAAGCATCAACAGTCTCAGTTTATGAGACACTCTTGGTAGAAGACGGAAGAAGTAATAACTAAGTTGGTTATATTCCTAAAGCACTGAAGTGATGTATAAACCACAAGAGTGTGGACACTGTGAAACGCCCAACCTTAAATCTGGATGCTATTATTTATTTCCACATTCCATCTTGCACCGACTTGTTCAGTCTGCCACTTTGAAATGCAACAGCGAGGTTTTGCAGAATAACAGATTAAACAACTCCCATTTTAATGACCTCCCAGAGCATTAGTGCTTCATGCTAACTGACCACACCTTATATCGTGCAGCTCCGACTTCACATACAGAAGCAGATAATGAGATCAGTAAATAAACTTTGTTTCTCAGAGACGATAAAGGTCTTAACCTTTAGATTTAACACACACAACTCTTTCACGTGGCCTCGTGTGGCCTCTACAAACATAATGTAGAGGCCACACACAGGGGAACACACACACACAGCTAATAGCAGACAATCCCTTGTTTTCAGTTTTTAGACCTGAATTGGTTTTGACAGTATAGATTTTTACACCAATAATGGTGAGTGACATTAATGAATTACTCTGAAAAGGTACACTTGTTAATGAGGCTGAGATAAATGACTGGTTTTTCCATTCTAACCTCAATCACATGAAGTATGTACAGTATGTCTGCAGACTGAGATAAGCTTTCGACCGTATGAGGAAAGTTCAGTTCGACTGTTTCTTTTAGGTGATGTAATGCGACCACATGACTGCGGTGGCTGATGGCACCAAAATGAAGAAATCAACAACGAGGCTGTTGGGAAATATGAAAGAGAAATATCTCAATAGTTTATGTTACTGGAAATATAATCTGCCACCAAATCAATTCTTCTCTGACTGATACTCATAGGATCTCTTCAACTAAACAATTAGCAGATTTAATTGAAAAATCTGTCAAACTGTCCCTCCGATATCACCGTCCCTCTGAAGATGAATGCAGTCGTGCAGAACAAGCTCTTAGAATGTAGCGCTCATTAAAGACCAAAGCATATTAGGGGAATATTATTGTGGTGCCAGAGACGATGGCAATCGTTTTCTAGTAATAACCCATGACTCATTCTTCATAAAAAGACCATTTAAGAAGGACTAGCCAACTGAAAGTTTCTCAGTCGACCAAGCTGCTTCTGACTCATTAGTCAACTAATTGTGTGTGAGGGGCAATCCAAGTAATTCACACTGAGCTTGAAACACTGTCGACTAATAACCATAACTCTGAGTAGACATAAAATAAAAACAACATCACTTCAATATTCAAATTGTACCTCATCCAACAACCAACTCACTGTAATTACAATCTGTAAAACTGCCGTGTCATCTAAGGCACGATGAAATTAGGCAGCTTCTTTTTTAATATTTGGAAAATTATCAGGTCTTTTTTTCCCCACACAAATATGTTAAATATTATGTTTTTCTGGTGTTCAACTGTGAGAATTTGCTGCTTGTTTAATCACCTTACGTGGTTGTAACTTGAATATCTACTGGTTTTATACTTGGGCTTAAGGAAACTGATTAGAATTGTCACAATTTTCTGATATTTTAGAGACAAATCAAATAAAAAAATGAAAACAATCATTAGTTGTAGACCTAATTTCAACTTCAACTGGAAAAAAATACTCCACTAGACAATCTTAAGTACTTTCTCTGTATAAATTTAGCCATAACTGATTGCAAAACATCCCATTTGGTTTTTGTTCTATTCCAAATTTACTCAAAACATGGCTACTGTATTGACTGCACTGGTGTTCCTGAAAATTTCCACCTAGTATATATTAATGGGTGTGTGTAAATGTATTTTGCTGTGCTTTGAGAAATAAGTAAAAACTATAATTACTTTAAAACTTCTGAAAGTTCGACCCATTTCGTAGGTATTATAACCACAAGCAGTCATTACAATGATGTTTTCTCTGTGATATTTTGCAGTGTTTTAATGTTAAACTTACCATCAGTGGTGTTTTTGAAATTTTGAATGCTTTTAAAAGACTGCCAAACGTCCAGAGTCTCTACTCGACACATGCAGCTTGATTAAATGCCCATTAGAGGCTGCACATTAAAGCCTGATTACTGAGGATGGGGGTGGGATGCATTTGGCCATCTCTACATGTGAAGTGAAGCAGAATGGAGAGTGATGCTCTCTGTTTGCTTGAAAACACAGAAAAACCTACGCCTTGCCTGTTAGAAATTCATATTTGTATGCTCAATAAAAACCCAAGTAAAGCTCACTGAGACTTATTTATGTAGTTTGTGCCCTGACACTAGATTTAAGGACAAAGGCAATCACAAATGTGAAAACAGAAATAACCAAAAACAGAGGTGAATCTACGTATTGTAACTAAACGCTGGGTGCCATTTGCAAAACACAATACAGACGTACAGTAGGAGATAAGTCTGCTCTGCTGCTCTTAATCCCAAATGCTTCAAGTTGCACAGGGACCAATAAGCCCACCACAGAGTAAAATGAACCACACTCCACTGATTACTAGCGCGAAAAGCACCGGCAGCATTACAGCAAAAGAGGATCTAAGGTCATTGTCTATCTGTGTTTGGTATTCAGAATGTGAGTTTAAAAGTCTATAGCAATCCTCTAGAGCCAGGGCAGATGAAACACCGCCAGCATCGCAACACTAGTCCTGCAGACCACTTTATTCTCCCTGTGTGACAAAAAAAAAAAAAAAAAAGATGCCTGTCGGAAACCTGCTCCACTCTCCCTGCGGAACACTTGCTATTTATTTGTTCAATTAAAATGTCTTGCTGGCAAGTGTTTGGGCCAAACACGTACTATATTAAAAAAGATAGAAACCAATTTGCTGGATATTGAGTCACAACTCCCAATACGGAGATTGTTTTTGGATCACTGCATGCAACACGTTGATGCACTGTGAGCGCGTGTCAAAAGGCTTCCTGAGCTACACAAACAACAACTCTTTAATTAATTACGCCGCACAATAGGTAAGTTAGTTACACGGGTGTGCCAACATAAATGTGGGTATAAGATCTGAAAGATGGACGCACAGTCAGTGTTTGGGGTTGTGAAATCATTAACTAAATCTGGAACTATTAGAGCTGCGCAACATGAAAACCACAGTGAACAAGAAAACTGCCTCATCCTTTAGAACGCCGTAAATGTTATCTCAATATCAATTGATTTCCCTGCTGATAATACACAGCACCCTTCTGCATTCTCTGCAAATGATAAAAACCATAATGATAAGCTATCATCTCGGCACAGCAGGTACACTCGCCCACTCAAGAGGAAACGCTTGTTTACAACCGCAATGAAATGGTTTTTGGGTAAAGGTGGTCTGTGTTGAGCCATTTATTACTTCCTGGCCGTCTTGCTGTGTATTTATTGTCCTATAATCAGCTAGGGGGGGATTTTTTTGTCAATTTTAATCTGACATTAAGCACGCAAAGCATCGACACAATGCAGTGGGAGGGGGGGTGGAAGCAAGGTGGGGACATTAAAAGAAAAAAGAAAAACTTTTAAACTGAATAAAGTGTCAGTGTGGGTCTGAGAATAAGAAGCTGAGATGCTGAATTCACTGCACTGGAGCTGTAAAGTAATAAGCCTGTATGGATATAAGAATACGTTTCTGTCCTCTGGCAAGGGAGGTGCAATCTGTTGGTCCCGAACCATCTCTGATTACACATTTACATCACCGAGATTGCAGCGCTCTGAGGCTGTGTTGCTCGCTGGTGCCATATGCAATGATTTTTTGGGGGGCTCTTCGGGCTTCATTATTCACGTGCGAAATGCTATAAACCCACCTGGTGACATGTTATGAGCAAGGCAGAAAAGACGAATATCCCTGAGAGGGCCTGAGCAGCCATTGTGTTTAGAAACATCCCATCCTCTCTGATGGACCCGTTGCTTGTCCGGATAATGGTCATATTGGAGATGTCTGACTTGTCCGGGAGAATCGGTGCAGCCAGGTGCACAATGGAATTATTTTCGGCCGATGAATCCATGTCTTCTAGAGAGACGTTCATCTGAAACAGAAAGAAAAAACATAAGAAGTCAGTGTGAGGCATTCAGGTGAAATGTAGCAGCACTTGGGTTTTGACTGAGTGTTAATGTGAACAAGATAAAATACAGGTTTTAATCATTATAATAACAATAAACTCACATAAAACTGCTTATATTTAAAAGAAGAGACATATTTAGCTACTATCACTCAAATTATCTTTACAGTCAACAAACAGCTCACCTTGTTAAGTGGAAAGAGGAAACAGCTTTATCCCGTTTAAATGACACTTCACACAAACAGTCCAGGACACTCACAAACCAACGTTACAGGATAAACATTAAGGATAAAAAAACACCTTTAAGAATAAAGCAAAGTGTCCATTTAGGCCTACACGCATTTACAAACGGTCCGTCGTCTTCATCTGACTCAACAGGCTAGACTTCCTTGTTTGAGACAGGTGCCTCACCGAGGTCGAAGTCCGCACAGTCAGCGAGCAAAAAAGTCGAGCCAAAGCGACAAAACATTCAAAAATTGCGGTAGAGGGTGTCGCTGACTCCGAAAAACAAGCGACAAATGTCAAAGTTTCACCGCAAACGGTTTGAATCCCCCGTTGAGTGGCGACGCGTTGGAGCAGCTGAGATAAACAGGTTGAGCACAGGTGAAGGAGTCACGTGGCCCGGGCTCCGCGTATGTCGTCATCACGCTGGCACATGATGGACAGATTACGTTCATCCTCAACTGTCACATTCAACTATTGCTTTCATTCCTCCCTAAGTATTTTTTTTTTATTATTATTTATATTTATCACAACGTCAAAAAAGAAAGAGGAAACATTTCAAACTCTGAAATCAAATAAAACAAATAAAGTACATAAAACACCACAATCACACATTACATGAGCTCTAATTGGGTTACAGGGATCATCATAGACCAGGGGTGCCCAATCCTGGTCTTAGAGGGCCACTATCCTGCATGTTTTAGATGTTTTCCTCTTCCAACACACCTGATTCAAATGATCAGGATCGTTATCAGGCTTCTGCAGAGCTTGATGATGAGCTGATCATTTGAATCAGGTGTGTTGGAAGAGGGAAACATCTAAAACATGCAGTATAGTGGCCCTCGAGGACCAGGATTGGGCACCCCTGTCATTCATTTCATTTCGTTTATTTGTTCCAAACATGTCAACATATAATGTTCACGGGAAAAAAAAAAAAAAGAACACAATCCTATCATGTTCGGAAAGGAGC
>OMNN01020616.1:15416-28281 GCA_900302755.1 Chromis chromis
GTGATCATAAATCGATCAATTGTCAACATATATTCATGTGGGTTGTTTGTTACAAACGTCAGACATGGAGGACAGACAGACATTTTTAAACTTTTTTTTTTTTTTTTTTTACATCCAAGCATCCCGTCATAGCTATGTATGACATTTTTAACAAAAAGTGGAAATCGGTCGAAAACCTAGTGAATAATTCTACTTTAAGATTGTGGAGTACCTCTTACCTCCATAGATGTCCATGCACTCCCTCCTCTGCTAGCCCTGTACCAAGATGGTGGCGCTTTAGGCACGTCCCTCCACAGTCAATGCGACGTCTATGTATTTAACTATGAGTTGTTTCAGCATCGTTACACAGACTTACCAGATCTCCCCTGACTTAGGATACCATTGTGACCAACGACCGATGGGGAGCGGGCTGTGCCTGTAAACATGGGGGCTACTATAACTGTGAAGACAAGTATACTCCGGGCAAACTGCCCAAGCACAAGTGGGAGAAATGCACGTCTGTGGACACTCTCTCCTGGGGTTACCGTCGAAACATGAAGATGAAGGAACTTATGGACTTACCCACCATTATTGAGGTGAGGATACAGTTGCAGATAATATTTTTTTAATAACCGACTACTAAATCTGAAAAGGTAGTTACTCTTAATTATTCTGACACATTTTTGTAATTGTACTGGCTGTGTTGCGCCAACCTTTAAGTCTACCATAGAAGCCATTTTTTAAAATTCATTTTGATTCTTTATTTTCGTTTGATTCTGTTCTAATGTCCCACTTTTTTCATGCAGATCAGTCTTAGGATCAACAAACTGACTGATTAAAAAAAAACTTCTTTCATTCACATGCTACTTTTGTTAAGTTACACCTTGATTGTGTCATCACCATCCAGACTATACTGACCAAAACTTAAGTTGTGCTTATAATGAGCCAGCAGTCTGTTACTCATCTGGTCTTGACTGTAAGTAATACCAGTAGTTTGATCGGGGCCTTTCCCAGTGACTGACAGCTTCCTCTTTTGTCTGCTTTTGTCTTGTTGCAGGATCTGGTCCAGACTGTGGCTCTTGGGGGTAACTACCTTCTCAATGTGGGTCCCACACCTGATGGGATGATCCCTGCTGTGTTTGAGGAGAGGCTTAGGAGTGTTGGAGCCTGGCTGGAGATGAATGGGGAGGCCATCTATGCCTCCAAACCCTGGAGGGTGCAGACTGAAAACACCACTGTACCAATATGGTAAGACAGATGGAGAGTGTTTACATACCCAGTTTACTGTTTTGGCCATTTTCAAACACAGTGTACGGTGCAGACACTTAGCAGTTTGAAGCTACGTCCACAGGACTACGTTTTTGTTACTGTTTTAAAAAACAAAAGGATGTCCAGCCAGATGAGTGTGTTAAAAGCATTACATAGATCATGTCCACAAATACTAACACACCTGAATATGCATGTAATGCAACACACAATCTTAATAACATACACTGGGCATGCACAAGCCAAACAAGAAGCAGAGGTTTGGCTGCTTAGTTGTAAAAAAAATGAAACAAAACATTGTTTGTGCAGTAACTTGACGCCTGTGCATGTAGGAAGTCATAGCATTATATAATGCTGAATTTAACCGTACAACAGCTGCTGTCATAGACAACAAAAGCAGCAATGCCTGTTAATCGTTATCAATGTTGAATTAATCATACACTCACCCACCTATCTGTGTCTTTGTTTTTAAATTCAGTTCATTAAATTTATATAGCACCAATTCACAACAGAAGTAATCTTGGGGGACTTCATATGGTAAGGTCAAGACTTTACATAGATATTTATAGAGAGTTGCTGTTATAGAGAGAAAGCCAGTGAAGGTTTTCTTTTCAGCAAGCACTTGGAAACAATGGGAAGAAAAACTCTTAATTAGATGACACCTCCAGCAGAACCAGGCTCAGGCAGGCGGCATCAGTTTCTGCCTGTCCAGACTAAAATTCAATCCTGGAGTTTTCAAACTAAAACCAGGGTCAGCAGTGTTTTTAAAAGTGTTTATTTTAGCATTCTTAAAATGCCTGGGTGTAAAAAAAATAATTCTGCATTTTAAAACAAAAACCAGTCTGTGTGGATGTTGCCTCAGGCTTGAGTGCAGAATTAAACTTGTCATGATCGTTTATTGATCAAGTGATCTATAATACGGTTATTGTCTCTCTCATTGTTGTAGGTATACATCTAAGGGAACCACTGTCTATGCCTTCATAACAAACAAACCCCCAAAGCCTGCAGTTCAACTGTTGGAACCTAAAACATCTTCAACCACTAAGGTAAAGGTACAGCGCTGTCTATGTTGTCTTCACAGATTGCAGAAAACCACCTGTAGAGCCTCACTCAAAATACAATTACGTGTGGTTAAAACACAGGGATGTTTAAGTTTAATAGAGGAGTTGTGCTACTCTCTGTCTACAAAATTACATTTTACAATCAGCTCAGTGGCCATCAATTTACAGTCATATGTGAAATATAAATTAGAATCTTTGTCTCTTGTCCAGGTGACCTTGTTGGGGGATCCTACGTCCTTACCCTGGTCCCCAGTCCACCCCAATGCTGGCCTCACGGTCCTTCTGCCTGAGCTGCCTTATACACCTGCTCAAGTGTGGACACTCAAACTGGAAGATGTCCAGTGAGCCTTAAACACCTGAAGTGTTGAACCTCTACACGAATGAATATTTAGAATTTGGTAAACTCAGGTTTTTCATATTGGAATGGGAAAACTTCTGCACTATGACTGAAGGGACAACGCTTGTGTAATGGCTAAGTACTATTCCCAAAATGAAACGATGGAACACTCCTCTTCAATGACTCCTTTGTTGCTCTGAGGACTAAAAATTTGAATGTCTCACTGCTTCTTAATTGTATGTTTTTTTACGATGGCATTATTGTGAATGAAAAGTGGAGTTTCCGGCACAGCTTTTGCAGCTCTTCTGGCAGTTTCTCAATTGTCAAATTGCTTTTGAGAAAATTAATTTGACTGGTTTGTTTTGAAAATGAACGCTTTGCATACAAAACACTTTACCATTTTTTACTTGTTTTTTAAATGATGTTGCTTTGTCTGATTTTTTTTTAGCTTGTTGGGTTTGTGAAGAATTAAAATCCTGTAATGCAAGGTCAAGCAGCAAAGTTCTTTTCTCATTTGTTATGGGATGCACTGATAGCACTTTTTGTCAAGGACAAGCAATTACATTTGGGTACTTTCCGATGCAGAGTACCGATTTGAGTCCTGAATAAAATTACAGTTCTAACAGTGAGGTGTTAAATCTTCAAACACAGCTTCTATAGTTATCTAGTGTGCAAATCCTGAGACTGCTTTACATGTAGAAGGACTCTGTGGAGTAAAATCCTCATCAATCCACTGAGCAAACTAATGATAGACACGAGGCTGCCACTGCTAGTTCAAATGTTAGTGGTGAAGCTGAAGGCTGAAATGTCCTACAACAGGCTGTGGAGGTGGGGTTTTTTTTTTTTAGAAAGTCGTGCAGTTAGGGTAGTACAGTTTCTTTGATGTGATAATTGCTGGGAATCTCATACAGGAGCTCCAGTAAGCTGAAAAGAATGAATCCTATATTTTCTACAATTCAAAACGATTGGTCATCAAGAAAGATGTGCTGGTTCAGAGCTTCTTATTTTTACAGATTGCTCATCCTAAAGTCTTTAAAAGCTGCTTCTCTGCCTGCCTGCTCAACTAATGAGAAGGTAAACTATGATGCTGTAAAGTAGCATCGTTCGTATTAAAGTGGTTTTATGCAAACAAGTACATGAGCACAGCATCCTATCATGACCAATACAGTTATTCATGCATCCCTAATTTGGTAGATGGCACTTTAAGCAACCCTCATCACTTCAATGACTTGTTTCTTGCTGCCATGTTGTCCTGAGACTCTTTAAAAACATTACATTAAGTAGTCTCAGCTGGTATGTACATGTATGAGTTAATAACTGATTTGTTTTGCAGCACATACTATGGTCTAATGGGAGCAGGATGACATGCCACCACTGGAGGACTGTTTTGATTTTCTGTGTAGCACTTGTTAGCACTTCTATTTCCAGCAACCCTCTGAAGTGCCTCAGGAGTTCAATTTTCATTCATCTCCCCCCACTTTCATATTTTACTAACTGCTGACCTTTGACTGTAACCTGCTTCTCTTACCTTGAGGTTACTGCTACATGTTTTTAAATTTCAGCTTGGTGCTTATATTAAGCAGCAGTTGCTGTTGTGGGAATGGACAAAAATATCCCGTCAGTGTCATTCTGAGTTTAGACCTGTCTGGGAAGAGAATACCCATGGGGATCCAGCATTTGACTCAGAATACTAGCACTAAATTGTTCTCTGTCCCCTCTTTTACCCTTTCCTAATATGTGTACGTGGCCTGTTTGGTATTTGCATTGTAAATTTCCACAGGCTGAAAGAGACACAAAGAAAATGGAAATTCTGTTTGGAAAAATTCTCCTCTTTGACCTCTACTTTGCATTTTCGCTGCGTGCCATTGAGGTTAATACAGCTGCACTGCAAAAAAAAAAAAAAAAAGTCCATCTAAAAAGTGACTCATCCTTGAGTTTAGCCTAAATGATTTTATCAGCAATGGTGTGAGGTAATGCTACCACATTAGAAAAGCTTCATTTAAGGTGAAATGGCAAAAAAATGACATTGATAGAAGCAATAATTTTACTCCACTGAGTGTTATGAAGGCTCTGAAAATGTCATCAGTCAGGTTGTTTGAAATAGAAATGATCTTTCTTGCCCAGAGTTAGATGAGACAGCTGATACCACTTATATGTCTGTCCTTAAACATCCTGTTATACAGCCAGCAGCTTTGTAGTTCACCTCAACACTGTGCTGGCCATGTGTACTTAGACGTGCATGGCCTAATCTTTGAGACAAGCATACTACTGGCAGGATCAGCCCACCGAGCTACCTGTTCCTTTTGTTTTACCACATATTTTCAGTACAAAACCTTAAGAATTAAAAGTTGCTTGCTTTAAATATACAGCAACAAGATATTTTTTTTTGTCATTTTTGTTTCCCCAAAAAACTGTCTTAAGGCTCTTTTTGATAATAGGCATCAACACCACTGCTATTTCAAAATCATACATACATCCATTATCTGTAAATCGCTTAATCCCCTGAAGGGCCGCACGAGGGGGGCTGGAGTCTATCCCAGCTGACTCAGGGTGAAGGCAGGGGACAGGTCGCCAGTCTATCACAGGGCCACAAAGAGACAGACAACCAAGCACACTCACATTCACACCTGCGGACAATTTAGAATCACCAATTAACCTGGCATGTTTTTGGACCGTGAGAGGATGCCGGAGCACCCGGTGAGAACCCACGCAGGCACAGGGCCAAATCAGATTTTCTTTTTGTTATATGTTTTATGCAATGGATAGTTTATACGTCTTTAAGTCCTTGACAATAGGCTGCCATCTTGCTAATGTGCCCCGTCAGTGGTTTCATGCTAACAAGACCAGTCTCCTATTTAAATGAGTAGAAAAAGAGCCATAACTACAATACCAGTTGTCACTTGGACAAAAAAGACAAACTGCATGTATAATATTCATCAGCCAAATCTTATTTTAAACAAAAAGCTTAAAAGGTTTTGTGACTTTTTCAAAACAAGGTTTATAAAGTGTTTTCCCCTGCAGGCTTTACTTGTACTATGCACACACACAGTTTCACTACAACACGCTTGCATAAATATAACATGATTGGCTGGGTGATTCTTAGGTCAACTGTTAGAAAGCAGATGATTGGCTTTTTGATTGGAGTGGAGTGACAGACGTGTCATACAACCACCACTGTGTCAGTAAGAAATTCTCCCATAAATTTCTGTTCAGGTTCTTTAAAGGTTCCAAATGGCGAAAATCCATTTTTTATTGTTGTTGGTTGTTATAAACTTGAAGGTGTAAAATAAAAGCTGTTCAGATATAACGGCAGCTACTTCTGCCATTTCTCTTCTTGAAGGGGATGGGTACAGCAACAGAGTAAAACAGCCTGTTTAAACAGCCCTAAAACCAGAGCTTATACAGTCATGGTGAAATTAACCATCTTTGCAGTATTTTACATTTGAAGACACACTGTGGGGACATGCAGGACTTTGATTAGACTGCTATAAAGGGATGCAATATTGGACCTTTCAGTGAGAATTTGTCCTTTATTATTACTTTGCCTAAGTAAGACTAACTTTTCCAACCTGGTCAATTAGAGTGTTCAGTGTTTGGCAACTGCTCAGAGCTGGAAAAGGTTAATAAATGCCTGTAAAATGGCACATTGTCATTTTGATATTTCAGATTTTGTGCAAATGTGGAGTGTCAGTTTTCTAATCTAACTCTAGTGAATAAATTATTTATGGGAATTTCATCCTTAATGTTGGAGCCTGTTCAGGTATTTATCCTTTCTTTTCCTGCAGATAGAAAGTGCTGTCGGAAAGAGGTAATATCATTTATTCCTGTGGAAGTTTGAAAGAAAAACTGGCAAGTGTGGGCTTGCTATCACCACATTACTGTCAATCAAATCTGATCGGAACAACATACAGTTTTTAAATGTTCTTTAATTGTGGTTGTTACTTCTTTAGTCATGAATATTTAACAGAATGGGCGAAAAATTAAGTGAGCTCAATAACTAACTCAAGGATTCTGTTTATCAGTGCTCAAAACATTCAGTGGAGTCAAAGAATCGACACACAAGAAAGACAAAGGAGACACAGCACCCCCTCATTTAACTCGCTAAAATAGCTTTATAATAATCATATTAATAGTAATAATATTAGCCATTAGAAAATGTTTCGACAACGTTGACAGTGTTACATTCTGTGTTGGGGTAAACCACGTCACAGTGTGCCATCTCTCTGGGCTTCAGCGCTATCAGACGTGCTCCTTTTGACACATCGAGATCCATAAAACATACGAGATCAATAAATAAATTTGTATGTACAAAATGAGAACCACAACACAACAAACCAAATCATGATTTACACTGTGCATCGTCTTCCACTTGCCGTCCAGCACGTTGTCAGACTGCAATCTCTCGGTCACCGGTGTGTTCTCATGCATCGCGTGTATCCATAGTGGCATCATGAAAGTTTTTATCTTATGGAATCTCTATTGCTATATGGTCCAGTCAATTCTTTTAAGAAGAGAAAAAAAAACAATAGCATCTCATGTTTGTATGTACAATATGCTGTCTTGGCACTGAATCAAATGTGTATAAAACAAGTGAACTCAAGAATAAAGCTGAGCTTAAAGACAGAAAAGCTTGCTGTATCAAACCCGTGTGATTAAAAGTCATGGTGTTCAGTGAGAAATACAAGGGATGAAAGAGGAGGAGGAGGAGAGGAGGTGGAGAGTACAGAAGTAGGAGCTATTTCATTTTTGCTACATTATAGAGTAGAATACCAAGAGTGGAGCGTCTGTATCAGTTTGATGTCCGTGTTGTTTTCCTCCTCTGGCATCACTAAGAGTTCAGAGTGGAATAAAAGCACATGGAGAAAGAAGGTCTTATGTTTGGATCTTCCATTCACTCCATCTGTTCAAAGCTTACTTTCCTCTTTTGGTGATCTCTCACTCCTCTCTGGAGTGTCCATCATTGATCCCAGAGAAAAATATCTTCCCAGAGTTATTGTCAGTTTGCTTTTCCTCTTCTCCGTCTCCTCAGTAGCAGCGATTTATTTTCATTATAGATGAAACTGTTTTCTCTGTTATTGTACACAAGACTCGCCCTTGAATACAGAACAATGTTTACCCATAGCTATAATCGACAACACCATTTATAATAATGAAAGTGATGGCAATAATTAATCCTTTCAATGACAATAATCATACTAATAATAATAATCATATTGTAATAACAATATATGTAATATTGAGAAGAGCAATGTCCATTGGTAACAGGTATTTACATTTTTGTAAACGTGACGGTGGCAGGGTGTCGTTCTTTTTTTGTGTGTGTGTGTGTTTTTTTTATTAAATTAATTACACAGTAATTGCTCAGTTGTCTCTGATCCACATGGTTAGCTGTGTGTGTACTGTAAAGCAACATTACAGTGTTAATACACACGCATACACATACAAACAGAATTACACCTCAGTGCTAAAGGCACATTGGAGTTTCAGTTAAACATCTGTCTTAGTGTGAGCTGCTCTGGAGGCAGAGGGGAATAAAACCTCAGCAAAGAATCAACAAATAGGTTTCAAGAAAGTGTAGTCAAAGTGAAACATAAAGTATTAAAGATATGATCCTTATGATTTTCATAAAATCACACTAATGCTAGATAAGGTCAAAGCTTTTCAGCTATAGCCGTTCTGTGAGTACCTCTCTGTTAATAGCAGGGTCCTGTGCTGCCACTGTACTTTTATCTCATTGATATCAGCTCCTTTAGACATGTTTTCATATTTAATGCAAATATTGAATGAACTTCCAGAAAATCAGCCAGTGAAAATGCTAATTAATGTGCATAATCATCCACAGTGGGTGGCAGTAATTGTCTAGTAAGGTGCCATTAAAACACTGCAAGAGGGGGGCAGCGAGGTGGTGTAATTAAATGAGCCAAGTCAAACCTTAAAATGTGAAGAGAATGGCATTTATGTTTGTCTGATGTATTGATTTGACTAAAGCTATAGTCTCTTCATGACTCCACACAGATCTACTTTCACTCTGTAACCGGTTACTGCCAGCACTACCTCAATATTTCCTATAAAAGAAAATGAACTACAAGCAATGTCATTGTTTTGGACGAGTTTTAAATATTGCTGGGAATAATGAAACGAGCAGCAAAGCCTCTCAGCTCCCTTTACTTAGCTTGAAAAACTGAGCTTCTCCTGCTGAGGTTTAATTCAGTACTTAACTTTATCCCCCAGAGCAGCTCTGCCTCACAGAAATGTCAAATTAAAACTCAAATCTGCTGCTACTACATCCCTCCAGCTCCTGTTTGTTGCAGACGCACAATATACAGCACACACACACACAGGCGCGCGCACAAATCGGCTACAATTGAGCTGCTGCCTCAGCCACCGCCTCCTGCACTCGGAAAAATGGCTAAAAGAGAATCTGGGCTCGAACAAGGAGTTATTTCCCCCTCGGTCGGGATTCCTGCAGGACCGATGTGACCCCGTATTTTCAGGGTCTGGTGGTTGTGTGGTGTTGAGAGAGAATCCCCTGAGGACAGAGGCGTGGGTCGGGGTTGGAGACACTGCTGCTAGAAACTGAGGTACTCGGAGTTGACTTGTCCGTCTGGCTGTCCGTGTGGGGTTTTTGCACTTATACAAAGAGGTGAAAGGGTTCCCATAGTAGTCTGTTGTGTTGCTGAGTGCTCAGATCATGTTTGTACATCTACACACCCAAGTGCTGGGGACCCCTGTGTTTATACTGTGCAGATATAGGTCAATGGATTGGTACAATACTTAACAAAGAAAAAAACATGGAAATCACAACCACCAAAAGTGTGTTTGCAATGGACCTGTTTCAAGGCAAGGTGGCTGGCTAACACCTCAACTTGCGATAAAAAGTATAGAGGAGAAAGTCAGCGAGAATTGAAGAAGTAGTAGTTGCTACTGTGGATAAATATCCAACAAAGCTTCGTTGATTCCTGGTGTCCCTCAAGGCCAACTCGTAATGGAAAGACCTTGCCCTCCCTCCGCATGTAGGTTTGAGGATCGTGAGGGTGGAGTCAAGAGTCCTTCACAGTGGAGTAACAGTATTAAAGCAGGTCTTTGTGCTTTGTTTGATGAGGGCTGTGTCAGACACCACTGAGATGGTGCAAGTTTGGAGGAGAAAGGATGATGGGATAAAAGGCTGCTCTGCAACCCACACTGCTGCAAATGAATTAAACATGACGCCTGCCCTTTTTTTTCCATCGCCAGGGCGGCTTGTTTTACATGGAGGTTATTAAATTGATCTGCTGAGATTCAAATCAAAACATCGATTGCTGTTTCCAAGGATGCCAGTATCATTGTCCTCCAAGGATGTCATCTTTGTACAAAGAAGTGACTCAGTGTAGTAACTGCCGTGTAAAATCCTATTAATTATTGTTTTTTTTTCAGTCACAAAAAAGGTTTATAGGCTACAAAATTTGCTTTCCTTTTATCGATCAAAAACGAGTTTCTGCTAAATTTTTCAAAGGAGGTTGTCATAAAACATGCAGTATTAACATCAACAAAATTTGCCAGTTTTATGTGTGTATTGCAAGTGAAGGTGAGGGAGATAAAGGATGGCATGTGAGTACAATAAAAACATTTTCTTTAACTGCAGATTTCATACTTTCTATGTACATCTTTATATATATATCTTTATATATATATATATATATACTGTAAACTGTGTTCAAAGGAAACCTCCACATATAGCTGGTTAGGCACATGTAGTTGGTTCTAAAGAGGAAATACAGGGAAGGGATACAGCAGTATATGTTGTTAGAACCACAGACAGATATATAGTAGGCCTAAGGAGGATCATACTTGGCAATTAACACTTGCCAGTTATACCCTGTGAACCTGACTCACAAACTGAAGATAATAACAATTGTTTGAAATTCTTTTTCACGTGTACTGAGTCTGGATATGCCACACAGCTGTAGTATCACACAATGCTATAATCTATCATAATAATACTGTAGTATTTCACATTTGATATATGCTTTCTTTGTACATATACTGTACTCAATAATCTCTACTAATCTAGAAATGTAGATTATATTATAAAATATACATCTCCCATTAAAATATCCCATTTTGCCAACACATTCCATCCAAGTGTTACAAAAGAAAAGAAAAAAACAGGTCATGCTAAAAGATTCTTATATTTAGTGTTTTTCTCTCTCTTCAAAATGGCAGATTTGGACTTTTTAGTATTCACTGGGCTTGTGTCCCTCATGACACAAAACCCTTCATCTTCAGTAATTCCAGCGCATTCACACACAAACCTTTACGCAACATCCATACTAAATACTTATATCATAAATATCTTTTCTGGCATAAATTTGTAAATGAGATCCCTTCAAAACTTTGAAAATCATGCTACACTTGGAAGTGGAAACGCCAGATAGTTTGATTTCAGGGTGTAAATAAAGAGAAAGGGAAACACATAGTGCAACAAACGTACACTATTCCATTCATATCAAGTGTTACATAATCTCAGCCTCATCAAGTTGCTTCTTTTCTATTATTTCACAACTGATGGGCTCCTCTCTTTGATGGCTCTTTGGAAGGGTTGTGGAGGGAGCTACTGTTCACTGATTGACTCCTTTTGTTTGCTTTTGATCAAAGAAATCCTTCTGTTATCAGTGCTGTGGGAAATTGCGAGGACTGCACTAGAAATTAAGCAGCACTCCCTCTTTTACTTTGTGATCCGCTGTCCTCTTAAGTATCCACAAAAACTTCACGGGAAAGTCCGCCCAAATAATATTCAAGGGAAGAGAAAACACACTGCAAGTCGAGGGGAAAGAATTGAAATGAAGTAATAAAGAAACTGATCTTCTTTCATGGCTGTTTCATCAGGGTGTCTGTTAATTCCTGACTGAGGTGGAGTGAACTCTCTACAGACCACTGTTGTTAGTTTCCTCATTTGACCACTTGGTGGCGCTATAGTCTCACAGTGAAAAAGTGGCTTCCTCAGTAAAGTCCTGAAAAGCCCCCCCAAAATATATTCCCCTAAAAACTCCCAGAAACCCCACCCCTGAACACTTGAAACTTCAGAAAGACTACATAAGAAGCAAACGGCTCTTCTATTTTTTCCTTTTTCTTTTTTTCTTGTCTGTGATGCTCTCTAGCTGTCAAGGCTGTGATGCTACACTGCAAAAGCTCCTTTTGGCAAACATGAGTGTGCACTCTATGTACAAATAGCACTTGCACATTCAAACAGCCTCACTGCTGAATGCTGAGGGTCGTCTGCGAACACACGGGGCGTGAGGAATGAAAGAGATAAAAATTGTTTCGTATTCTCTGACCGAGCCCCCCGTGTGGACAGATGGCACCTGGGCGAAAGGTGCCAGCTGTAGTTGGCTGACAATGCTTGGGGGATGTTCTTTGGGGTTTGCCAACCATCTGACTTTAAGGGCATTTAAACTGATGCTGAGGAATTCATCTGTGTTTATTCATCCATACTGGTAGCATCGGTGAAGAGTATGGATACATCGTGATTCAGAAACCCCACGAATGTAACATGTAGCTGATTTTGCTGCAAACCCCGTCTGGGATCCACAATGGGAGATTCTGTCAGAGGTCTTGTGCCTGTTAAGCCCTTTATTTTCAGTGATGGAGATGTGCTAGGTGAACACGCACAGGCATGCTACTACTGCGTGAACCTCTGCTGACTACTGTTATAAAAGTGGACTGGTTCTTGTTTGTTGTCAGCCAAAATGATAATAAAAAAGAAATCCAGAGACCTAAAAACGTCAGTAACTGCTAGCTACTGTTTCAGGTCGAGGCCTCTGTGTCAGTAAAATGTCCAAATTTCAAGACACTAACATGGCTGTCATTGCTTGTTTAATGAGTATGATAACTGAATTTGATGGAACTGCTGAGGGGGAGTAGCGCATAAACAGCAATGACTCGCAGAAGATCCAAAACTGGGCTCAGAGAAAGACTGAGATTGGCACACAGGCCAGCTTCGCAGGGGTGAGGGTGAGTGAGGAAGTGGGAGGGAGACACCTCAGCCTGGCGTTCAGAGTCGAGTCTGGGCTTCGGGGATGTAGATCTCGATGCTGTCGGCGCTCTCCGTGGCAGAGTTCTGCCTGAAGGAGGCAGTACGCTTGGTCTGCAGCAGCCTCCTCCTCGCTTCTGTCCTCTGACGGTCCCCGAGGTCCAGGGACTTCTCCCTGATGGGAAGGGTGTGTCCTCCCACGCGAGGCACCAC
>OMNN01020632.1:9207-23376 GCA_900302755.1 Chromis chromis
AGACACATGTACCCTCTCTGACATTATATATAGGTTTTCTGAACAGTGGCCGTTGCCATCTTGGCAATGTCTGACTCCTCCTTACCAGTGATGGGAATAACGCTGTTAAAATAAACGGCGTTACTAACGGTGTTATTTTTTTTCAGTAACGTGTAATCTAACTAATTATTATTTCCATCATTACAACGTCGTTATCGACAATTAAATGGGGTGCGTTATAAACTAAAGCTACTCATTGAAGTTCTTGTCATCCGACTGCTCTCAGCCACAGGAGCTGCAAGACTGTTTGTTTTTTTCTTTGGTGAGGGAGGAGGCGAGACAATCGCACAAGTGATGATGATTGGCTAAGGTAGCATAAGCTTTCATGCTAAAAAAGTCACAGGCAGTGTTCAGTTTACACACAAACCACACACGCATACAGCGGTCCCACACAGCCAAACTAGCAAAGGTAAAGCTGCAGCGATGGCGAGTCTGGAGGGAAAGTTGGCATTTTCAAAATGGAAGTACAGACACTACTTTATACAGAGAGTTAAAGCACTTTTTAAGAAATACTTGAACAGTACTGTATTTACAGAGAGTTAAAAGCAATTGTTATATTGTTAAACTGTATTTTTGTGATGAAGAAAATACTTGAAGTACAGTATGGCTACCAGTTGTGGTCTGTTGAGGTGCAATAAATATTAAAGGTTCTGTGCAAGTGCCTGTCTATGCAGTTCAACCCTATGCAACTGGCCTGTGAAACCTGCTTGGAAAAAAAAATATCTAAATTCTTTGACATATTTAATTAAATACTTTTTAAAAAAGTAATGCAATAGTTACTTTCCCTGGTAACTAATTACTTTTATAGTGGAGCAATTTAGTTACTAACTCAGTTACTTTTTTGGAGAAGTAACTAGTAACTATAACTAATTACTTTTTAAAAGTAATGTGCCCAACACTGCTCCTCACTCTCCAAAAATGAGCAAAGAATTGAAGAAGGGCTGAGGCGGGCTCTGGACTGCCCTTGCACCCACTTGTCACTCAGTGGACATGCCTTTACTCAGGCATAATTTTAAGCCTTAAAACCAAAAAATTGGTGGTTTTTATTTTAATTCACCCTCTGTACAGATATCATGAACAGGGAAACTAGCTATAAAGACCAAAACCATTTTTGTGCAGGGTTTTAAACATGTTAATTTCTGCTGAAAAGGTGAACAATTTAATATGGGAGTCTATGAGAACTGATTCACTTTTGGAAACAGCCCCAAGTGGCCATTTTTAAAAATGTTGTTTTTTGTATTTCCACGTTGGCTTCACTTTCCAGCTCCAGAGGTTGCTGCTTGATTCTGGACCCCATCCCTGCTTCCATTTGCCGCGAGGAGGTTCACAGCTTGGCATTCTGCTACATATAGGTGGGTACTTTATTGATCCTGAGGGAAATTTAAGCAACCAGCAGCATATTAAACATACATACAGAATATTAAAATATATATACAGGAAAAAAAAAAGAAAAAAGAGAGAGATGCGGAAAGTGCAAAAGCACAGGATAACAGCAATAATAATAATAACAATAATATATATATATACACATATGTAGACAGACAACTATTCACACTTAAAGGCAAAGTATAGTCGCCACTTCACCTGCATGACCGTGCTGCAGAGCGAGGTCCTAGAAAGGCCCCAGCAAGTTCCCAGCCCACTGACGAATCTTTACATCTAAAATGACAGCGTGCTGCCCTTTTTTGTTAATGTAGCTAAAAGCACAGATCCACCATACAGTATATAATACAGAAAAAGGAAAATCTTGACTTAGTTGGGGCCCTTGCAGTTGCATGTGTGTAAACCTAGTTGAGAACCTCCAGGAGCTTCCTTATCCCTCATTCTTACTAATCAAAGTAAGTCCTGCACTGAACAAGCAGGAGGGTCCCATGCAGGTACATACAAGCTTATTCATTATGCATTTCATCACATCCAAGAGCAGCTTTGTCAGATGTGGGTCTCAGAGGCTTTGAACTCTTTTTCTTTTCTATTTTTTTTCCCGTGGATGTGTGGCTGGCTGCCGTACATAAAGATCTAGAACATATGCAGTTGCTTTACGTCTTGCATATTGGTTGCGGTAGATCCCGTATCTGTACATGGCATGCGCAATTGCCCTTCAATTACCATTTTGAGGGCATGATGATATCTAGACATTACACGCTCCGCTGAGGCGCCGGGGCATCAATGTTTGATGATGGAGCACTTTGATTAATCAGCAGAGACTAGTGAGGAGACTCCCTGGCATTAAAGAGTAACCAGGGAGGCATCTTGAAAGGCGAGTGGTTTCACTTCAATGCCTCCGACTTCCGTCTAAAAAGAAGGCAGGAAAGGGACAATCAGCACTTTATCTCCTTTTCAGACCTGGCTTCCGCTCGCAGAGGAGAAAAGCAGGTGCCAGGTGTTCAGAAAGCCAGAGCGATATGGACGTGAGAGTTGACCCCGCTGAACTCCGTCTTTATGAAAAGCCCCAGAAAGTCTCCTTTATGATCACTGCAGTCAGACAGAGGCGATGGGGGTGAGGTCTTTGAAGGCCTTTGTCAGTCTGCTGCTGCCGGAAGCTCGCAGGTATGTTTTAATAATAATTTCCTAATTCAAACAGCAGACCTGTTTAGCTGAGGTATGCACCGAACTTTCTTTTTGCACATGTTCCATAAGGCAGCTACACAAACACCATCCAGCATCAGAAAGTAACTTTAAGATGCTTCAAGTTTTCAGCGAGGTGGTTCTTCTTTTCAACTCTGCCACGACTCCAGGCAGCATATCACTCTTCAAGGTGGACGTCTTCAACATGTGGAGACCTAGTTTGGTTTTTCTCCCTTTTTTTCATTCCTGTGCAGTTTCAAAGAAAAACAGCCCCAGCGTTTGAACAAGCAAAAACAAGTGGCTGTACTTTGGCAAACCACGTAATCTCGGAACGTATTTATCCAAACAAAGCCCAGTCCAATGCCATCCCACTGTGGCTGCTCAATGGTTTCTGCATCATCCACCTCAATCCCTACAATAACACTGGGAGCCTTGGGGCTATTTTCAGATTTCCCAGATTTCCTTGCAGGGATACAACACTTAGTGGTTGAGAACAGACTTTCTCACTCAGCTGTGTTTGTTTGTGCAGGTAACATCTGCTCTGATTTTGGTGTTTGATAGCTAAGATTAGATATAGAACATACAGTAAATTTGTAGTTTTTACCCACTGCAGATTTTAGTTTATGGGCAAAACAAACTGTTCTATATTGTGCAAGAAGCAGATAATGAGTGACTGCTCAGATGAAAGCAGGAGACATCTGACTTATGTCTTTTTTCATAATAAAACACTACTGTAGATTTACATTATATTCACATTTGTATGTAATATTTCACAGTAATAGCAACACAGGCTTCTTCTTATCTAATAAAATTTAGGATAATTGTAAATGTGTGGGTGCAGCACTGCCTGGCTGGTGCACTGGACTTCATCTCCTGTCAGTAATGCATGTAACATGATGGATTGGAATATGTGCAGGGCGTCTATTTATTATGGCTCATTGGCTGCTTTCATATGTTGTTTTGTATGAAGAACCCA
The DNA here is from genome assembly GCA_900302755.1 of Chromis chromis. NCBI lineage: Eukaryota > Metazoa > Chordata > Actinopteri > Pomacentridae > Chromis > Chromis chromis. The sequence continues at coordinate 12,788 of OMNN01020632.1, forward strand.
CCCACCGGCCTGCCAAAGAGCCACAATATAATCTAAATTCTGGTTGGACCACTTTGGACATTGCTTGGAAATGTAGTAATTTGCAATAATTGCTGTGATTTTACTGTTTTTACTGCAAATATAATTAACAGTAAATTGTGTGGCGTAATTTGACAGTTAATAATAATGTAGACAAATCACAGAGTTGGTGTTAAAGGGGAATTCCACCAGTTTCACATGTCAAAGTCAACTCACTAGACACAGAGTGCACTCCTCCCTGTATGATCTGTGGTTTACCATCCTCTGTGGCTTTGCAGGATCTTTGAAAGACAGGTATGACAAAAACTCGGCTAAGACACCGCACAAAACAGACGTATGTATGAGGATTGAAAGACATGTCTCATTTGCACCAAAATACATAACTATTCTAGATTGAGTTAACTTAGCTTAGCATGCAGAAGGAGTTAACTTAGCTTAGCATGCAGACAGGCAGTAGGATGTTGGTAAAGATTACAATAATGTGTATAATGGTTAAACAGTAAGCATCAGAAGTGATGGTAGATATTTATAACTTTGGAAACACCGTTACCCTTTACTGAGTATTTATGCTAAGCTAAGCTAACTGTGTGGTGGTGGACAATGGTAGTAATCTCCTCATCTACTCTATCTCTTTGATTAAATGTCAACCCTCCTGTTTTTTCCAAGACGTTCCCATATTTTACCCTTCTCTCCCGTTTTCCTATTTTTTAAACCTTTCTTATAAAAAAGAAAAGGTTCATGATACATCTCCCTGTAGGCATAACCTCCAGGTCTATTTGATATGTTTGCTACATTTCCCTCTGGTAAAGTAGGCATTGCCCTACTACACAAGTTCTGTAGGACTCCCATAATCCACTGCAGGAACTTGTCTCTGGGACAAGAAACCTTATAAGGAACTCTGTTTTCATTGCGGGGACCAGGTTCTAAATTCTAGGGAGATTAGTTAACTTCCCAAAACTTTCCTGCTCAGGGTGTCTAATTACATAATCACAAGATCTACACGAAAAATGGCAAAGTCTTCAGTATATATTCACTGTATAATAGATTTCAAACATGCTTTTGCTTTCTAAGTGGTAATGCTCCATCACATGACTATTACACAAGGAGGGATTTGTAAAACCACTGACATGACATTTCAGAAGCCTGAGTCAGAAGTGCTGCATATCATATATCCTAAACTGCGACGTTTGCAATTTGCTAATTGCCTTGTTTCAAATTGCGGCTTGCCCATTAGGCAATATAGGCAAATGCTAAGGGCGCCGTGGCCTCCAGGGGGCGCCACAAAATCGGGAACAAATTCACCTTCAATATAATTATATTAAAACTAGTTATTACTATTGACTCTTAAAATGGAAAGACTCACATTGATTTAAATGTAAAGCAATGCCCATATCATATCAAAGTGAATCTCTGCTTGAATCACAGTTCGTAGAATCGGTTGCTCACTCTAAAATCGAGCATTTTGGCCATTTTTAATCCACTTTGCTACTAATGCACATCTGTAGCATTGACTTAACATTGGGGCTGAACATTCCAGGTGCTTTGAGTGGAAACATGGCTTTAGCCTTTTAAAAAACTTTTAAAGTTTTGCTCAAAGAAGTCAGGACTCTAAACTAGTTAACCCAGTTCTTGTTGTAATGATATTTTAAATAGACAAGGCTGCATACAGTGAATCCTGAAACCTCCATGAGGCAACTACCTAACTAAGGAGTATGTGGACAGTGGCAGGGATGGTGAGATGGCTCAGAGTAGGGCGTCGGAAAATTCATCTCATTTTCAAATCCCAATGTTGACAGATATCACTCTGCAATACAGAAAGCAAACATGTTTACCAGATAGTGAAACTTTTCCCTTAATATTTAATGTACCTCACACACAAAATATCATGTTTTCTTCATATGAGGAAGTAGAATTTACTATTCACATTGAAAGTTGCACTGAATTAATAAATAACTGATTTTTAATTTAAAGTTTAGACCTTGCAGTATTGTCTCTGATGATTTTATTTTATTTTTCATTAATAAATTTAAAGCCAAAATCCAAAAACAAGTAGTCCTCTGTGAGTACTCGAGTTATCCAGTAATCCAACAAATGGTCTAATGCAATAACAGGTAAAACTGGTGCTGTTACTTGTGTGTCTGGGTGTTATAAATAAATAACAAAACTTTGAAAATTTTATACACGTCTCTTCATACTGATGTTTACCTATGTTACTTCTTTCAGCAGCTACTGTAAGTAAATATGTTTACATTTACTATAACGGAGATTTCATCACGAGAGCAGGTACAAAAATATAAATTTTAAGTAATCACAAAGTTTTGTTGTCCCTCGCTGTTCTCTGAGCTTTCAGGCCATGTTGGCAGCAACTTCAGCTGTGTTGTGGACACATTGTGTTGCCATGCAAGGACCAAGTAAGAAGAGGGGGAAAAAAGTACAAATTTTGCAAGTGGTAAAGCCTCATTTTTTTTTTTTCTTTCTGCTTTAATTCAGTTGGATTTAGTTTCTTTTATATCAGTTGTATATTTCAGCTCAAATGGTCATTACATGTGGCAAGTCTGATAAAATCACCTGCTTTCTCTATTCTCTGCCCGGCGATGCTTTTTCTATCACAGCCCAGACAAAACCTGAAATGGGAGCTTGTAGCTCTGTCAAGGCTTCATCACCCAGGTGTGCCAACAAAAGCTCCAACAGATCCAACCAGTGACCCCTGGGAAAGGTCATGTAAGACTCCAATCTAAATTCCTGTCTGACAAAACCCTTAAAAAGCTGCCTGAATAGGCTGTCCATCCACAATGCAGCACCCCAAAAAGACTATTCAGCGAGCTTCAGTTGAGACATTTGGAATGTCTCATTCTTTTGGAAGAGGTGGAGCTAAAGTGGGTTAAAGTTTCAAAATTAACTGCGGTCCCGAACTACTGTAGGTACCTAACTGGCTTTGCTAACTGGCTTTGCATGGCGCTGCCGTCAAGGCCTCAGTGCAGGGCTGCCAGAGAAAGCCCCGAGGAGGGGTATTATTTTGGGCTACATTCTGGCTCAGAGGTGCCCACAGCCTGTCCCTCACAATTATTGAAAGTGTGACGGCGTGGTAGGGTTTGGTATCAGTGAAATGCAGACTCCCTTCTCGTTGGCCTTGTCCCTCTCACATCCTCCCAGCCTCCCTCTCTCACCCTCTCTGTTGCCTTTAGCAGTTTCACCACATGCAGAATGGAGGAGCTCGCCAGAAGGTGTTTCAAGGGCTTGAGCCCTTTCAGCCTTTGACAACCATGGCTGTGCAAATGCAGAGCTGTGACCTTGGCAACAGCTCTTATCCCGCTCCATTTCAAACCACAGGAGGAGGGGATGCTGTTCCTCATCAACGCCCTCGCTAACTGTGTGTGTGTGTGTGCCTCACTCACACTTTAATACTTTAAATGAAAGCTTAAAATTATACCAGATATAAAGATAACAACATCCCATAAGACATCATTATTCTTTGAGTGAAATAAGAAAATGGGGGATGAGAATGATTGCAAGCTTAACAGTGAGTTTTGACAAGATTCCTACCTAGAGTGTGAAGCCTGTCATACATTTCTGCAGGCCAGGACTGTCAAATGCTCTGTCGAGATTTATCGAGGTGTGTTGGATTCAAAATGGACTCGTTGGAAGCCGATATTCTCACAGATCTTTGGTATGAATGGTTGTGTGCATGTTGAGTAACTGCTGTATTACCGGCTAGGTCTGAATAAAAGAGGGGGAAAAAACAGAGCTGACAGTGTCTCTCTGTTACCCAGCAGAATTGAGTTGCACTGGCATAAGCAGACAAGACTCCCTCTCTCTCCTTCCTTCACTCTATTGACTCTGTGGATAATCTTGACTCCCCAGAAAAATCCTTAAGCAGCTGGCCACAAACCTTGTGCTTGAGTGCACATGCATACAATATCTCCCTCCAGCCCCGGGGCTGTTTTTTCCCCCCTCTCCCTTTTTTCCTTCCTCCTCTTCTTCTTCTTCCCCAGTTCTCCAGTGAGATCCTGAGCCAACATGTCTGGAAAAAAAAGGCAGGATTTGTTGGTCGGGTCTGGGAGCGTGTGCCAAAATCAACACCGCTCCTCTCCTCAGGGAAACCTGCAGCAAATTGGACTGGAGCTGGGTTTCTGTTTCTCGGACCTGCGTGAGGCTGCGGGCTTCCACTGCTGGGCCCCGCAGTGAAACCAGAGACGCTTGTGTCCATTTTTGTTTAAAAAAATAACAGCAAGCCACAAGTAAAGTGGTGTAGCGAATTGTACATAGTTCAAATGGATTGATTTCCTGTGTAAACAGGTAGGCCATTAGAGAGTTGGTTTTGATTTGTGACCATGCTGGAGCTGTATTAGTGGTTTCCTTCACTCTCACCCACAGGTATGGCAGCCAAATAGCAAGTGTGTCTGCATCTGTGACTACTAAAACACAATGCTCAGTATTGATTTTTAACTGGGGCACTGGTGGGCAATAAACTGCAGCTCCTGGTTGAAAAAGACATACAAATTATGAATGATGAATGAAAAGACAGAACAAGGTGGTGTACACTGTCAGGTTTCATTTGATTTGCTGCTAGATTTTATATTGTGAGATATCAGAGAAGGTGGCGGCAATCTTAGCTGCAGCACATCCTTTGTATCATTACACCTCCTCACATCAAACCCAACCGGACAGCTGCAGATGACACCTTGTTTGAAGAGTTTGACGTTTGATCGAGTATGTGTTTGATGCACGAGGAATAAAAAGTAACACCTTAGCTTTTCAAACTGGGGTGCTGCTGTTTGAAGTATTGGGCAGTGCAGGGAAGCCCAGGTATGTTCTGATCAATTGCTATTGACTTTTCAGGTGGGAAAAAAAGTGTGCGATTCAAAAGCATGTTGATGCCAAAATGGAATTGAAAACTTTGCCAGTCCCATTGTGTTTCATTCTTTCAGTGTGTCTCTTCTATGCCTGAAAATACTTTACCTGGAAATAAACTGGTACAATGTATAGCCTTGTTTAGAGAACTGTTTTGAAATTATGTGTTAGATCTCAGTTTCACTTAACTTGAGGGGAAGAAGTACCTCATTCCACAACCCATTCACACTCTGGACAATTAACCACCTCAATGACCACCTCTCCCCCACACATCATGTCCCCCATTCATGTGCAGTATTACCATGGTCGTTTCACTTTTGATTGTTTTCAAACCAACATGTGCAATATAACTTCTGTACACCTACATTTTATTTTTATTTATATTTTTTAATTTTATTTTATTGTGATGCAGGGTGACAAAAAACAGTGAAAAAAAAGATACGTAATAGACATACAGTGAGCAGACATACAAATAACAGACAAATACCAAGCTTGCATTTATAGTTCATGTGAATTCAGGTTCAGGGTGATATTTGATTGGGGGATAAATGTCCATGTTTTTAATAGGGAGGGGTATGGGTAATAAAACTGTGAGGCATTAGGGTTATAATGAGGGGAGAGAGAGTTAAAGAAAAACAAATAATTGAACCGATAAAGACAAATGGTGTATAATATATATAATAGCTAATATAGCATTCATAAGACAAAGCATAGTGAGATATAATGTGATACTACATAATATATAACAATATAGAGCAATGTGTTATAAAAATATTTTATATCATAATATCACAATACTGTATAATATGAGATGGTATGATATCAATTGTTATAATATAGTACAATATGGTATAGTATAGTATAATAAAGCATAATATAGTGTGATGTAATGGACAATGATGTAATATAATAAAAAAATCATATAATTAATATCATGACCATATGATGCCCATCTACATTTTGTTATCTATTAAATGTTGGAAATACAGTTATTTGTAGGGGACAGGTACAGATTTACATTGCGATATAATCATTTTTGTGCCTCTCCTCCATGTACAAACAGCTTTTTAGGTCATTAAAACAGATTTTTTCCCAACACCTTCTGATATGAAGAGTGATTTCTGGTTTGTGTATCTCCGAGGACATGGAGAATTTACGAGGCAAAAAAAAAAAATCACAATTTGGCGGATATAGAGCCGTTTCTTTACGTTGCAATTACACATTTACATCTTAACATGGCATTGCTGCATCACTTCACCCTCACCAAGAAGCCTCTGTGTCTGCGGTGCCCAGTGTTACTTGGTCCACAGCATCTGCACTTTAAAGTCCACAGAAGTGATGAAATGACAGTACATCAAATACCAGAGGAGAACATTCTGTTGATGTAGACTGGCTCAGCGTGCTTGTTAGTGTTTGTTTCACAAAATCTCTCTGTCCATATGAACATTGTAGCTATTTTTACATCCTCGTGTATGCAGAGTTGTGTTTTAAAACAGAAGGAAAAACATCTATCTAGGAAAATATCCATATTACTGTGTACGAGGACTCTCTGTTGCTAGGCTACCTAGTGTTTCTTAGTTAGTGAGCCCCAAAAGTGTTTTGTTAGCCCAGTTTAAGCTACAGGGGCTGCTGGAGACTTGTGCAGCACTGAGGAAAAAAATTAATGATGAGAGAAAACAAATTAATAGTGGCAGCTGGCGCCTTTATTGAAATGAACCAGCAAGAAAATTTGGAAAATGTTTAGCATTTTTCGTTGTCTTTTTGGGTTCATGACAGCTGTAATTCTTACTATGAGACAAAATCATTTTAACTGCTTCCAGGACTAACATAAATCCTATTTCTCTCTAGATCAGATGTTGGGAAAGCGGCAGGTCGTTGGCTGGTTGTTGTCTAGAAAGATTTAAGATCCCAGTCCTTTTTAGCTAGTAAGTTAAACTGATCCAAAATTCACATCCCTTCTTATTGGTTGAATCGCTCTGAAATTATTCATTGCAGCAATTTGTGGCTCATATTAAATGAGACTGTGTGACAACTGCAAGTGTCAGGTTTTTTTTTTTTTTAATTTGCATCCAATTTAATCATAGTTGCAAAATACTTTCAGCTGCACGTGCATCTCCACAGACTTTAGTTAACTATCATCATTGCATAGTTGTTGACAAAAAGCATTTGCCTGGTTTGCCACCTCTGCAAGGAGGCTACCGAATGTGAAAAAAAAATTACATTACAAATACATTTATTCCTATTAAATTTGGGGAAAATATCTTCCGATTGCTTCTCAGTCACACAGTATCCCACCATCATGGTTTTGATATTGCCAGATTCCAGGCAATCTCACCTACACAACTATGGAAATATCTCGACTGCCAGAATTTTTTGGTTAAATACATATGAAATTATTTTGTTTTTACAATACAAAATGTTTTTTTTCCTCTTGATTTAAAGGCTCACATAAATCTAAAATAATCTGCAAGTGTTATCATATACAAATTTGGGTATCCAAACTCCTCCAAATTAAAACAAAACACACATCATGTATGTCTAGCCTTTATAATGACCAAGATAAGTGAAGCCAGTGGACTTACCTTAAATAGCCCAGGGCTAATAGGGTTAAAGGAAGGTTAGTTGCTTTGTTAATGTACTCTGCTTATTCACGGTAGCCTCAGTGGATTTAGAATCAGTCTGACAGGTTGTTTTCTCTAGCAAACGGTGTGATAAAACTGCCATCAGATCACCTAAGTTATTAAAAAGAAACAAGACAAAATACAAGATGGCATAATAAAAATGTGAGAGAAATTATACAAACTGTTTTCATTGTGATGTATCTTCTTTTTTCAAAATAAAGAATTGATTGAATTGTGAACAGTTAAGAACTAAATAATCACAAGTTTATTTGTTAGTTTATTTAGTATTGACCTCCATACATCATCAGTTCATTCAGGGGAAACGTTGGTTCCTGCTGCTGGTGGCAGACTGCTGGTCCTGGCAGACTGGGGTGCTGCTTATCTCCTGTCCTGAGGCTTCCTGATCCCACGAAAAGGAAGGCTGGCTCCAGCACTAGGGAACATCACCTCTGAGCACATTCCTCGTCCTTATGTAAGACATGCCATTGTTTCCACTGCAGAAATCTTAGTTGAATATAGGATTACTTGCTACCTATAGGAGATACTGTAATACCATCCCAGTGTTATCCATATTGCTTTCCCTGTTTGCCTACGCTGCCACAAGTTGCATATTCACTGTTATACATAATGCACCTTAACACACACATTTATTTAAATTGTGGTCACCTGTTTTCCTGGAATACACTGTTTTTGGAGGCAGATTTTTCCCACATCCTGACTCTGCTCTCTCCCCCTCTTCTTTCTGAGTGCTTCAAAGAGCAGGTATCCACAACCCCCTGGGGCCCCGTGATTGAAAGCTCAGAAGGAAGGACCGAGTGCCAAAGTCTTATAAAGAATGCAACAGAGAATACATATATTATTAAGATTACATTCTAATGCCACTGGTCTGTCGACACAAATATGATCCTGAAATAAGTTGTTATTTAAGTATTTCACAGGTAATGTTGAGCAAGTCGATAGGGAGGGAAGAGAAGAGCCCTGTGTTAAATTCATTAACTTGAGGGGAGATGAAAATCAGAGGGACTGATCTGGCAAAAACCAGGAATAGTCTCTTTGACCAAAGATGGCATGACATACTTCTGACAAGCTCACCATGTTACGGCAGGAGAGAAAAATCCGCCCTTCTCCATTTTAATGGTTTTCATCTCTATAGATTAGGTGTGACCACTTCAAATATTCTGGAAATCTTGGCGTAGAAAACTTGTGCGATTTGCCCTCCACTGGGAGGCTTCCAGATGTCAGAGCACCAAGCGATTAGCATGGCCCCAACATTAAGAGGAGGGGAAAACTCGGATACAAACATATTCATAAACCTCTCTCCCTGCAGGCCTCGGGCCACCCTGCTGATGCTATTGCAATCCGCTCTGTGGATGGCTGTAAAAATCAGTTTCCAGTTTGCCTCTGTGCCATCTCAGCGACTGTCTCCCCACATAATCAACTCATATCAAAATGCCTCTCCAGCTAGACGGACTCCCACAGCGCCACAGGCCACACACTCAAGTGGAGGCTTGGTGACACGCCACAAACAAAAAAACAACCACCCCTTCTGGGCAAATAGTAGAAACCAGAAGTAGAATATTTTTTTCTGTTCGTCTAATGAGACAGATACAAGGCAAAGCACACGGAAGGATGTTTTCTCTAGTTCTGTCTTGAGTGCTAAGTCAAAGTAAACAACATCCTTCAGACACTCCCTTCCTTGAAATAATCATTTCTAATATTTGTTTGCAATGGTGTCATTTACCCCCATTTCCGTGGTGGACTGGGGGTGCAGCTGCACAAAATGAATTTGTCATCAGGTTTAAAGCTTTTTTGGCAGGCTCTCCCAGAGCCAGCCAAGAACCTTGAAGTAGGAAAGGCTTTCCCGCTGCTCGGCTCCTCTGCATCCCAGCAGGTCCGAGGATTAAATTTATGGCTTCCGTCAAAGTCTCTGACAGGCCTTAAAGGGAGAGCAGCGCTTCCCCAGCTCTCCCAGATATCATTCCCAGAGGACGGGGAGATGAGGTCTTTTTATTGGCAGCTACGGAGCAAGTGGTGCCCCAGTGAGCTGGCATAATGTGACTCCGGGCTTAGACGCCACGCATGCCACTACTCACTATGTCTCTCTCCATCTCCCTTTCTTTCTCCCCCAGCCGTGTCATCCACGCATGTCGCCACCCTTATGCTTCTTCTGCTTGGTGTGTGTATTCAAATCAGTCTGTCTCCCCGTATCTGCATCTCACTCCTCCTCTTCCTCTTCTTTTGAATTTTCATTCTACCTCACACTTATTCAGTCAAACCCATTTTAAACAGTCATCCTGGGCCACAAGTTCCCTCACTTATACTCAGGATTAAATTCAGGATTCACCTCAGATGTGCAGTTTTAATCTCAGGTTTCTTATGCCCGGCACAATGTTTTGACTCAGCACATTATACAACTGCTTCATAAGGAGAAAATGTACAGTATGAGTTGTGTGATTTGCATAGTCAAGTTAAAGGACGTACAAGAAAATCAAAGAACAGAGAGAAAGCAGAATCTTTCTGTTCAGACTTATTCCCAGGGAAAATGTCTTTGGCATTTGAATTCTCATGTCTAACATTGTTATACCCTTTTTTATGTCATTATAGTTTATATAAGAATAGAAATAACATCTATAAGCTTCAAACCACCAGGGGAGCATTTCTCTCAGCAGTAGTTGGCTGGAATCTATGATATACCATCAGCTGTCGTACTGGCTGGAGCACATTATGGCTGCATGGTCTGCACATTTTCTGACAAGTGATTGTTCTGTTAAGTTTTCTGAACTGTTAGCAATAATAAGACATGATCCCTTCACAATATTCAACATCTGGGGAGGTGCTGTTAGGCCTGAGGTGTCAGTACAGAATATTGAATGGTTTCTACTAAATGCATTAGATGTGAACTGCCATGATCAAACCCTAAGTGTGCTCCCACCCTGGCTCATATAGTGTCCCATCGTATGTCTTGATATTTGCTCTCCATCCCTCTCCTCATTGCTTCTGTGTAGCTATTCAAAGGTGTTTCTTCTTCTGGGGGCGCCCCGATAGCCTAATGGTTATGTCACGTGACACATGTGCAGAGGCGTAGCGGCTGTCCGGTTC
>OMNN01020632.1:23396-33857 GCA_900302755.1 Chromis chromis
GCAGTTGTTATATTGTTAAACTGTATTTTTGTGATGAAGAAAATACTTGAAGTACAGTATGGCTACCAGTTGTGGTCTGTTGAGGTGCAATAAATATTAAAGGTTCTGTGCAAGTGCCTGTCTATGCAGTTCAACCCTATGCAACTGGCTTGTGAAACCTGCTTAGAAAAAAAATCCAAATTCTTAGACATATTTAAACTTTTTTTTTTAAAGTAATGCAATAGTTACTTTCCCTGGTAACTAGTTACTTTTATAGTGGAGTAATTCAGTTACTAACTCAACAATGAGAAACTAGGCTAAAATCTACCTTGGCTGTTGTCCATGCCACCTGTAAAATGTGACCCTATGGACCATCACCAACAGGGTGGTATATTTTTGTTCTTTAAAAAAGTGAGAGAAATATCAAGTACCTGATAATTACCAGGTGAAGCTGTTTATTTTTAACTATACTCTTACTTTTAATTAATGTGTAATCACTTTCAGAACACCCCATTAGTTAGGAAAATAAAAATTAAAACACCTAACCTGACCTTTAGTGTAATAAATTAATTCATTACCGTCAACATGAATGTATTCCAGCAGTATTTACTGCCCAGTGGGATAAAATATAAAAACATCTTGTACCGGTGGACATCAGAAGAAAAGCAGAAGGATAAACGCAGACAGAAGAAAACCCTGGTGTGCAGCCAGGCGAGGTTGTGAAAAGACATCTGGGGAATTAGGCCACATGCTGGCACAGAGAGCAAAGACACCTTTGTTTGGGAGGTGTGTCACGACTGCTCAGGTGCCCAAGTAGTACATTACACTGGGCCTCTTTGACTGCAGTGTACAGCTGGAGGGTGTGTGTGTGTTGTGTAAAACACCCCTCCAGTCCTGAGGTCGGACATGTCACCAAAACCACCTGCAGCATGTGAGAGAAACAGCAAGAAGAGCAGTGAAGATGGGGGTAGAAAGGCAGGCAGACATGAGCCCCTCTCATTTGCACTGCATGGAGCCAAATTTGGACCAAGAATGGACAGTAAGGGCAGGTTATTTCTGGCTCTGATCTCTATTTTTGAAGAAATGAATGAGCCGATTAGCTGGCCAAGCAATTAAAAGTGTTGTCGTCTATGTTGCTGACCAACAGGCCATCCTGGGGTTTATTGACGTACGTGGAGGAAAGCAAGGGAAAATGGCCTAGGGGGAATGACAAGGGGAGGGAAGTAGAAGCAAGTGAGAGACTACACAGAGAGAGACAAAATGTGCCAGTGTATTCTGCAGACATCAACAGAAATACAGCGTACCATTCTCCTCTCGCATGCAAAGAAAACCTGACACTACACATTCACGCACATCTGTGTTTGCAGGACACTTGTAAGCTTGAGGTAGAGGGCTGCCATCTGTGGCTCAGCAGGCAGAAGTACAACCCAGTTCTCACGTACACACACGCGCACACACACACACACACACAGTATCATACCAGACTGAAATCAATTCCTTTACAAATGTGATTGTACAGATTGCTCTGTCAGTGTCAGCTGTTAAGAAGATTATCAGACATGCCAGCTGTTGACATTTAACCATTCTCATTCTACATGATCATATTACTACCCTGTGGAGAATAGATGTGTCTATATGAAAATATCACTTTAAATATCTAAATGTCACATGATTCTGTTTTTGTCAAGCTGTTAAAGCTCAAATTTAGAGGTGCAGCCTTTAAAAAAATCTTCATTTTTACCATTTGCTTCTGTGATTTTAGTCTTTCAGGTGAACAGATGATGGTAAGATAATCCTGTAGGTCAGCTGTATTAGATGTAGTGATCTTTATACACTAATAACTCTAAGTTGCAGAGTCACTCCCAAAAGAGGGATGGTTCGAAATGTCAACAGGTGCTTGGTCAGCACTGCAAGTAAGCACCACAACATCAACAACAACAACAACAACAACAGCACATGACGCACTTCCTCTCCGCTGCCTCTCTCACTGACACACAAAAAAAAAGGAACAGGATTTAGAAAAGCTTGCACTGTGACAAAATGCAGCACAAGCCTATTGGATCTGTCAGTCCGTCTGTGTGCAGGAGTCGTGTCCACACATGTGACATACACAAACACACAGCATCGTGCCAAATTCAATTCTTGTGCAAACATACACAGCTTGCTGGTTGTACAAACATGAGTGCACACACACACACACACACCGCAGCATGTGGGATACACATACACTTGCAAACAGCAGCAGGTAAAGCAGAAGTGTGTGTGTGTCGTAGCTGAGATGAGGTGAGCAGGTCAGGTGTAAGTATTGGGAAACCACAGCACTGATTTAACAAGTATTAATAATAATAATAATTTTACCTTTATTGATCCCCGAGGGGAAATTCCTTCTCTGCATTTGACCCATCCTATTCAAAGTTAACCTTATCTATACATACTGGGAGCAGTGGGCTGCCGCGGTGCAGCGCCCGGGGAGCAGTCATGGGTTAAGGGCCTTGTTCAAGGGCCCACAGTGGCCGCAGTCGGGGTTCAATCCATCCTCTGACCTTCTGATCAGAAGCCAGGGACTTAACCTGTTGCGCCACCACTGCCCCCAATTAATAACTGTATAATTGGTTATAAATAACGATTATAAACTGCCCCCAAAAAACATTATCCTTATATGTTCCTACTTTGATCCTTGCCGAGAGTTAGATAACAAATTATAGTGCTCTAATGTCTGTGCAGCACATCTACCACCGGTAACAAAACATCTTTAGCTCACTAATTAACACACTTTATTTTGTGTAAAATCAACATGTTGCGGTTTTACAGGGGGGTTCTGTGCCACTGCTTCATGGCCCATCGCTGTGGCTTCTCATGCTGTTTAAAGAACACAGACATCCCTGCAACGCCCCACTTCTACTTCAGCTCCAAATTAACTCATAAATTCATTATGATTTCATTTGAAACCTTCGTACCTCGCCTAAGGGTCCCCAGGAATTCCCTGCGGGACCCCTTAGGGGCCCTAATCCATGACACATTGTGTCTGTTATAGTGTGCTGAACCTGCCTCGAGACTCAGGTTCTCAGGGATTTTAGAATGTCATCTCCCCTGCAGCAAGATACTGCTAGCTCTTCAAAAAAAGGCTAAAACCCAAGGACAGTATTGAGTGCCACAGAAGATTGTGCATGCCTGCAATTCAAACACCACCTGTCAGCAGCACACGATGCACGAGTTAATGGACAAAGAAATCCCTGTTTAAAAGGACTAAATATTTCTCATCTTGTTTGTTTGCCTAATTATAAGAGGAATTCAATAAATCATTAAACAGCGGAGAGAAAACATGTGATACAGCTGGATGCCGCGTGCCTAAGATACTGAGTTAAACAGCCTTCATAACAACTGGATACTTGTCAGAATATTATGTTCATTAACTAGATTTGTGGGATCTCACTTCACATTTTATGTGCCTCTCTCTGTGTCTGTCATGTTGAGAGAGACTATAAAGGAGAACGGGTTGCTGTTGCAGCCTGAAAAACAACCACAAGATCTTTTAATCATCTTTTCTTCTCCGTCTCCACCTTTCCACCCACTTCTCTCTCCTGTGCTCTTCATCTATTAGCTGGCAAATGGCTCGGGCTGCTCTCTGATCTGCTCTTCTCCTTCTCCTCTCCTCGCCGTCACACACAGCGCTCGCTCGCTCGCTCACACATCACTCTCATTGTCGACACAGGCACTCCCCGCTCCACCTCTCAGATGCAAATGGCTAGTGGCCTTTGGCTCTGTAAGGAGACAATAAGATAATCCAGGGAGGATTTGAAGCAGGGCCACGTACAAAGGGAGGCAGGTGGGCACATTTGCCTTCAGCTGGCATGCCATGGAAATGAGGTGCCAAAGACAGCGGCGACCTGTGCGGCGGCGGGAGGAGACCAGAGCAAGGGAGGGAGCTGACAGTCTCTATCATTGTCTCATGAATGCTCTGCTATGTAGCTCTGCAGACGATCAGAGGACGACTTATTTCATCCATTCAAAAGTTTAGTTATGACATCTTTTTTACAAATAAGGCACGTCGAGTACAGCTGTGTACAAAGCAGACCTTTTACTTCATCTGAGAGCTCATTTGCTTCACCTTCACAGCATCCTACGTCTCATTTTTCCACCGTTTACCACAAATCTTTAGGGCTGCCTATTATTTGTCATTATGGATTAATCTGCCTATTATACTTCTCAATTGATGAATGAATTGTTTCATGTACAAAAAGGTCAAGAAATGTCCTTCACAATTCCTCCAGGAGTCTTTAAATTGCCTGTTTTTGTCCTGCCAACAAATATCTATGCAAACGCGTCGATCGACTAATCAGACAATCGACTCACATTTCAGCTGGCTGATCCGCTTTAATGAATAATCTTATATTTACTCAAACTTTTGTTCTCACAAGCATGAATTCCTAACTCCCTCGAAACCATTGTATTTTCCTATCTAACAATCGACAATGGGCCAGCGTGGTAGTGAAAAGAAACAAGTCTGTTCTTTCAGAATAAAACAATTACTCCGCGAAGAAACATCATCTCATTATCTCCTATGTGTTATCTGGATCCAGGCTTGCCAGCAGATGAATTTGTGGCTTGTTGTTTCAGCGAATGGCAACAAAAGCAGTTGCCCGTGTAAACCTACAGGGACGGAGCATCCAGATTCCTTCATTCACCGCCTGAGCTGCAAAAAAAATGATTGTGCATTGTAGTTTTTTCTGTCGTGGGATTATCGTGTCCCCTCTACATTTTTAAGCATCTGTGGCATTTTCCTATTTTATTTCTGCAGTTTTCACTCATCATCATCATGTTTTACGTCGGGTCTCCTGGGCTCAGGGTCTGACGTTCACCTATCCACCGTGTCCTGTGAAGGGCGTCCCCTTGTGATCCTGGTCCGCGAGGTCCTTCTTGACCGTCGCGTCCCACGTCCTCCTGGGGCGACCTCGAGGGCGTGTTCCCTCTGTATCCCACTCTTTCCAAATTCTCTTCACCCACTCCTCATCATCTTTCCTGGCTACGTGCCCGTACCACCTGATCCTTCTCTTCCTCACCACATTAGTGATCTTCTTCAGGCCTGTCATGAACCGCAGTTCACTGTCTGGGTATTTCTCACAGAGCCTGGGTCCGCACGTCTTCCTCATCATTCTCATGTCTGCCGTCACGATTCTTTGTTCATTCATGTGGGACATCGGCCATGTCTCACTTCCATAAAGCAGGCAGCTTCTCACACAGGCACTGAGGCCCCGTCCACACAAAGACGAACCCAAGCATAAACGCACAAATAAGTAATCAAACCCGTGTCTCATCCACACGAAGCCGGCGTTTTGGGGGTCTGAAAACGATAATTTCTGAAACCAGGTCCCAAAGTGGAAAGATTTGAAACCTCCATGTTTACGCTGTATCCGCATCGTTTCTGAAACGCTTGCGTCATAGCTCCACCTCTCGATAAATGCGCCAAACTCAGAAAAGGACTACAACTATGGTGCCATGCAGTGTTGCATGTGTACTGCTGAAGCTAGTCATCCTATTATCGCTATTACAGCAAAATATACTTCTTCTGCATTATCACCGTGTTCACCAAACAAATATGGAAAGCACAATACGCCACTTCATGTTCTATGTTTACATCTTATACAGATTTCTGCGCATGCCTAAAGTCCCGCCACCAGTTTCCGTTACGCCGTCACAGCGCCACCAACGGACCTGGCGTGTGTTTTACATCGTTTTCAACCGTTTCAGGTGAATTCGTGTGGACGGTCACATTTACTGAAACGGCTCCGTGTGGACGAAGAACGTTTTGGAAACGATACGCGTTTCGGCTTTGTGTGGACGGGGCCTAATTATGGGTGTATCCAGCATGGATGTCATCACGTTGTAATTTATGTAACCTACAGTATGTTTATGTGAGGCTATTTACAAAACAAATGCATCCTGAGTAAACACAAACATTGTGGATAATAACTGTGAGTATTGCATCTAAAAGACTGTCTCATACCAACTGGGCCTGTGTGAAAAAGTATTTGTCCCCTAGTAACTGGTTGCAGCCTCATTACTACCTGACCTGATCAATCTAATTATCACCTAAATAGACCATTTGCAGAAGGATGTTCAGAAGTTGACTTTAAGGTCTCACCAGCAGCACACTGCCAAAATCAAAGAAATCCCTGAAGAGATGATGAAGAATGAAATATACCAGAATGAGAAGGGTTATATATTTTTGTTTGGAGCAATAGTGAAGCTTCTCAGAAACGTCCGACCTTCCAAAGTTCTGTCAGTAGCACAGCGACGACTCATACAAGGAGTCATAAAAGATCCAAGAAAAACATCCAGAGAACTGCAGGCCTCTGTCACCTCAATAAAGATCAATGTTCATGACCCTAGTATCTAAAAGGTACTGGGTAAAAATGGCATCTATGGGAGTGTGGTGAGGCGAAAGCCACTTCCGACCCAGAGGGACATCAAGGTTTGTCCGAATTCTACCTGAATTTCTTTGGACAGAAAGGTTAACTGTTTGGCAGACATTTGTGGTAAACCAAACACAGAATTCTACAAACAGAATGTTATAGTGATGGTCAAGCATGAAGGTGGCAGAGTAATGTTGTGGGGAGGCTTTGCTGCTTCAGGGTGACTTACTATAATTGAGGGAAACATGAATTCTGCTCCTTGACAGGAAATCCTGAAGGAGAACGTTAGGTCACTTTAAGCTCGAGTGCAGAGGAAGTCCACCTCTGAGTGGCTCTAAAGGAACAAAATGAAAGTTTTGGAGAGACCTGGTCAAAATTCAGAGCCTGCAGAGAAGAGTGGACTAAACTTCTACCACAGCGATGTCAAAGACTGATCTCCAGTTACTTAAAGCATTTGGTTGCAGTTCAAGGGGGCAATTACTTTTTCACATTGGTATTTTTTTTTTGTATTTATACTTTGGTTGCACTTGGTTGCCACAGTTTAATATTAGATACACACAAAAATGATTCCTACAATATACATTTAGTTTATGTCTCTATCATTTTCCAAAACATGCCCTAATACCTTTGCCCAGGATCTTCATAGCTATTTTTTATTTTTCAATGTTGTTTTTAAACTAAATTTATCTCTCAGTCAGATCAGTCACACTTATTATTTAGCTCTATAGATTACAATGATAGTCTGTCATCTGCTCATTGCATCACCACCACACTGGTCCAACATTAAATATCTCAAAAACTGCACAATACTAGAATTTCACACACACATTCATTCGTGCGTCTCAGAGGATGAATCTTGCTAATCTAAAGTACCACTGATTTGGCCATTTCAGTGATTTTCCCTGTGGTGCTGCTGGGACAAATCTCGGTGGGCCACCACATTGAATGAACTGTCAAGAAATCCATAAAGTTTTCTCCGGCCCATGAGGGTATGCTGCGTGTGTGTTAGTATGTAATCAACCCACACCGACCCAGTCCGAGCATTGCTTAATCAGCTGCTGTTTCCAAGGTCAATAAGGAGCTGTCAAGCTTCAATTCAGTTTTCAAGCATGCACTGATATCAAATGTGCATGTTTTGTAAATCTGATTAAGAATCAAATCCTTATCTAACAAAGAAACCATGGCTAATACTGCAGCGTGTTAATGCAGGGACATTGAATATGTTTTCTATTCGGGGCAAAATGGCAACAAATGGATCCTCCTAAAGAGAGATAGACAAGCTCTCATTCCACTATGTCACTGACTGTGCAGATTGCAGAATGACTTGAAACAGAAAAAGACAGAAATACCTCATTTTAAATTAGCTCCACAAGCAAAGTGCTTTACAAGGCAGGCTTGGCTGATGGTAATAGAGCTGCAGCTGAACTCCCCAGAGGTTAGACCTCGGGGGATAATGTTGTTTGTTCTGATCCCTTGACTGGGTGGGAATATCTGCCAAAGAAAGACAGATTTTAAGTGTTTAAAAGGGGGAAACGAACAGTGGTCTACTCTTAAATTCTGATGCTTTGTCGACCTCAGAGGACTTTAAGGCTCTATAACTTTATGGTTATATAATCAAGTTCTTTCTTTAAAGCCATGATAGTCTGACTCGCCAGATGGGTATTAGGTTGCCATTGGCCACACATTTCATATTGTTCTCTCCTCCCCTTCCACTATCTACATGTTACCATTTTTAAAATCTCAACAACCTCTCAGCAGATATCTACCACACTGAAACTTTAAAGTTTTGTCGAAGGTTTGGATCATGCAGTGAGGTAGCCTTGCTTGTTTTCTTCTGTGAATTGTTCATTTTAATGACAGCGTTCGTCTCTCTGCATGCAAATGTTCCACCAAAACTATTCCACACGTCAGTATTTTGAATGAACATCATCAGTGCATCCTGTTCTTAGCTCCACTCAAGACAATTGTCATTGGGTTTAAAGAAATACAAACACCCCAGAGCTTGATGTCCCCCTATAGCGGATTGATAGATAGATGATGAAGTGCAGCCAGACCATTCTACAGAGTGCTTTGTCAGTGCTAGAGAATCATCTGGCTACATGAGACTATAGCCATTGTAATTACTGCAGCCACTAGAGGGTGCTGTCACTTGAATGTAAACAAGTCGTAGAAGGGCATTTGCTTAAACTACTTACGCTGTTTCTGGCAACCACCAAAAGTCGCTTAATAATAAACCGTAACTATGAAACATAATGAGCTGTTGCATAATGCCCTGCAGGGTGTTTTATGGGATGACAGACACCACTGGATAGTTCTGTGACTGCAGAGTTAGTCATGTTAGGTTTAATGATGTTGACTGACTTTGGCTGACATGAGATGGATGTAATTTACAAGTGAGAAACTCTGTGTATGGTAAGATGACATGAACACTGCATTAATCACTGACGTGTCTTTGAGCAAGGTTCTTAAGGCATCAGTTGCTACAACTGATGCCCCGTCCACACGAAGCCAAAACGCTTATAGTTTCAAAAACATTCTTCGTAAAGATGGAGCCGTTTCAGTAAATGTGTCCGTCCACACGAATTCACCTGAAAACGATGTAAAACACATGCCAGGGCTGTTGGTGGCGCTGTGACGGCGTAACGGAAACAAGCTGAAACTGGCGGCGGGACTTTAGGCATGCAATCTGTATACGATGTAAACATAGAACATGAAGTGGCGTATTGTGCTTTCCATATTTGTTTGGTGAACACGGTGATAATGCAGAAGAAGTATACTTTGCTGTAATAGCGATAACAGGGTGACTAGCTTCAGCAGTACACACCAACACTGTACGGCGCCATTGTTGTAGTCATTTTCTGAGTTTGGCGCATTTATCGAGAGGTAGAGCTATGACGCAAGCGTTTCAGAAACTATGCGGATACGACCGTCCACATGGAGCGCAGAAGTGCCGGTTTCAAATCTTTCCACTCTGGGACCTGGTTTCAGAAATGATTGTTTTCACACCCCAAAACGCCAACTTCGTGTGGACGATACACCGGTTTGACAAACTATTTGTGCGTTTAGGCCTGGCTTCGTTTCCGTGTGGACGGGGTCTTAGTTGCAGCTGAGTTACTAATTGTGTCCTGGTTTGAAAGTGGAAAGCAAGTGGTTTAGTTTTGGCAAATTTGTAAATGAAACATATAGAATAAGGTGATTTTGAATATATGACACATATGTGATGCCATGAAACATAAAACAACATACACAAATTTTAATTAGCATGTGCAAGTGGCCACAGGTTTTACAAATACTGAAAAAAAAGGTGACTCTACATACCATAGATAGTTACCATTTACATTTGGAATCTGTTTCCATATCTGACTCCTATGTATTCAGTGTAAACACAGCCTGCAGTTCAGCCAAAAAGTTCTTACATTTTTGTCATGTGACTGTTGGTCACAGCTGAGTTACTAAGAACTTCCCAGATGCAATGAGGAGTGCAGAATTGTTGTTTTGTTTTTTGCAGAGTCTGGTTCGTACAAATATTTTATATATGGTGTTTTTTTAATGAGACATGTCGATTAAAAGCCAAAAGCCACATGTTAAGTTCAAGGACTGTTTCCACAGCTTCATGCTCCGATAAATGTTGCAATTTTGCTAATTTTATTGAAGATAACAAGCCTTTTCAGATTTCTGGCAGGTGTTGGGGTTGAGAGGGTTCATTTCAATTCAATTCAATTCAATTTTATTTATATAGCGCATATTTACAACACATGTCATCGCATAGCGCTTATCATCATAAGGAAGAATAATACAGGAAACAGAAAACAGAAAACCCAACAATCCAAAAACACTTTTGGATTCCCTATAAGCAAGCAGTCCGCAACGGGGGGAAGGAACCAAAAACCCCCTAGGATGGGGAGGGGGGAAAAAAAACCTCCGACAGAACCAGGCTCAGGGAGGGCGGCCATCTGCCTCGACCGGTTGGGCTGGGAATGAATGATGAGGGGGGAGGGGATAGCAGGAGAGATTGGGGTGGGGATGCCAGGACAGCAGGTGGTGAGGCCAGCGGCTGCAGATCAGAGAC
>OMNN01020641.1:1506-14971 GCA_900302755.1 Chromis chromis
GACCCCCCTGCCGGGTTCCCGTTTGAGTCAGCGGACGCAGACGTCCCTGTGGAGCACTCGTCGTCGCTGTGGTACTTGGTCACCTTGGCTACTGTGGTGGCGCTGCCGCTCAGACCCCTCGCCCCGGCCTCCACCTGGAGCCCCGACCCCGTCTCCATGGAGCTCTTCAGGTGGGCGATGTTGTCGGCGCTGCCAAACTTGTTCCTGATGAGGTTGGCGAACTCCCGCGACTTATTGAAGAAGAACGGCGGCGAGAGCGACACGCCAGGTCCGATTGTCTTGACTTTATCCAGCGCCGGGTGTCGTCCGGTGGCGCTGACGTCCCGCAGGCTGCCCTCCTTGCTGTGAGTCCCAGACTCCTTGCTGCTGCCATCTTTGTTGCTGTGCTTCCCGTTGGTCTCGCTGTCCTTCATGCGCCGGTGGTACTGCTCCAGCTTCCTCTGCAGCCGAGCAATGCTGTGCGCAGACTTCTGGTTCTTCTTTTCAAACACCTGACGTATCCGCGATACCTGCTGCTTGTCGGCATTGTTCACCAGCTTCAGGTACTCGGCCACATTCTGGTCCCTAGACGTCTGCTCCACCTTAATCTGCTCCGTCACCTAAAGGGAGCACGAAAGGACAGCTCTTAAAATAATAATGTAATATTTTACCCACACTCTGGGTGTCGGCTGAAACTGAACGACAGATTCTTAACTATGGTAGGAGATGTTAAGACAACAACATGCTCTTTAGGCTTTTGAATTTTGCCTCGTAACTAATGCACCATCAGTTCTGTGGAATACAGTAGGATTGTCCAGATGCAGTCTTAACGGTCAAGATTAAGGCCGTAAAAGCAATCCAGCTTAAAGGTAAAGACACCACCTACCAGCCTGGAGTGTTGAAGGAGAGCACAATTTGTCACAGGGTGCAGCCAAAATGTTTGCAGTGTGGAAATATTTTAAATTGGAAAATGAAAGCAGCCACAGCAGTAGCACCAGAGCTGCTTTCAACACTACCAATCTGATACTGCACCTAAAAGTAAACACTCACTCTGGTATCTTAGGCAAAGGCTGCACCGAAGCAACAGACACCGGAGGATAGAGGAGTTTCTGTGAGACAGTAACAAGGCTGAAAAAGATTAAAGGAAGGGTAACTGAATTCATAATGCTGGATGAGCTGCCCATCACTGTGGTAGAGAATACAAGCTTTTGCCATCTTTTGGAGCCACGTTAGACCTTATTCTCTCACTACATTTCAGACAGTGCCTAGTTTTACAACAAGGTTCATGACCACCTATGTAACATTAAGGAATAGCTCGGATGCAGAAATACATTTTTTGCATTGCAGAGCTATGGCATATACATCGGATTGATTTTAATATCTTTAACGTACATGTGTGTATTATCCAGGAAAGTGTTATCATATTGGGACTTGGATTTGGCAGATACAAAATATTAAATGAATCAGATCTGGGGCTGCACTTGTGGCTCGGTTGTTAGCACCGTCGCCTCACAGCTAGAAGATCCCCGGTTCGCATCCCGGTTAGGATGTCTGGGATCTTCCTGTGTGGAGTTTGCATGTTCTCCCTGTGCAGAGTGGGTTTTCACCGGGTTCTCCGGCTTCTTCCCACAGTCCAAAAACATGCTGAGATTAATTGGTGATTCTAAATTGTCCGTAGGTGTGAATGAGAGTGCGCTTGGTTGTCTGTTTCTATTTGTAGCCCTGTGATAGACTGGTGACCTGTCCAGGGTGAACCCTGCCTTCTCCCCAGGACCCTACAGAGGATTAAGTGGTGTAATGGATGGAATCAGATCTGGGGAAAATCAAGAGAACACCCTGAAAACAGTCTGAGCAACGGTGATCAGAGCTGGTGTAAAAATCTTCTCTTAGTGTAGTTAAATATTTCTACATCTCTTCACCAAACGTTTTTTCCCCTCAGACCAAAGCTGCATAGTTTCTTAATGACCTTCAGACTAAAAACAGAAAATGCCTGTATCTACAAGTGATTGGTGACGGTTTACTTTCACATTAAAATGCATCTAATGTGTAGCATATGTAGGAAGTGGGAAAGAATAATCAGTAGATTCACACAGAAACCTCAGCTACTTAAAGGTTCCCTGTGGAGTTTCTGACCTCTAGTAGTGCTATGGAGCTGTTTTTCTCTCAGCGGGTTCCTGCTGTGTTTATCTTGTGCACATACGCGCATTATTTCCCACTATTCCACTGATCTACAGGAGGCTGTGTGAATACAAGGAGAAGACTGCTAAACGAGGCCCGGCTTCAAACTGTTTCATGCAAAAGCAAATGAAACCAGCAGCAAACATCCACATGAGTTTTGCAGAACAACAGTGAGTGTAAACATAATTTTAGTTTGTTTACAAGAATTCTCCCCATGACACTTTTAGGAAGGTCAGTGTGTGCGCAAACAGAGAATCAGCAGTCCAGTCATAATAAGTGATATAGTGCATATCTGAAGCATCATTATAAGGAGAAGAGTTGGAGTCAATACAAACCAAACGTTATTCACTTCTTGTTGCTCAAAAAAATAAACGGTTTTACTGTTTATGTGTGTATTGCTGACTAGAAGAAGTCATTCCTTTAAAATCTTTCTTCTGAATGTCACCCTCAAATTTAGGTAAAAACACTAAATCTACTCTGAGCAAAGTTCTGCTGATGCTCATGTTCCTGTGGATTGTTAACTTCCCTCTCAGTAACTACTCTGTGATTCATAATTGAAGGACTGTGATGAATATCAGAAAAGCCATTTTGGTTGGTATCTGTGTATCGTAACTGAGATTTAAATGAAAATGAGTTAATTATTGGATTGAAAAATGCTGCTTTGCTCTACAAAGTCCCACTAAACCAACCTAAAGAGATATTTAATCTTCTGTTTTACTTGAGAGTGATGTTAGCTCAGAGCGCCCACATGTCTCATGTGTACATAACACTCAGCAAATCAGACAGAGTAAATCTACGAAGAGACAACAGAGGAGGTGAGTCATGCTTTCTCTCACCTTGAGGATCTTCTGCTGCAGGCTGTCGATACCCAGCGCTCCCTTGCTGAAGTCCAGACCCACACCGTCATGTCCAACACTGTCAACCACATCCAGGTTGGACTCTGAGCCGCCACGACGAATGGGCACCGGGATGCTGAGGATGTTGACATCGCAGGCGCTGCGCTCCGCCTACAGACATAATGATATGACATTGAGGTTACAACTAATGATTCATTACTGACTAATATGTATATTATAACAGTCTGTCAGAAAAACACTGCGTCTATCAAATGTAAAGAAAATGGAAAAAAGGTGACACTCTAAAATGTTTTCTTCTGTTCAGTCCGAAACACAAAAATGTTCATTTTAAAATTATATATAATTAATAAAAGCAGCAAAACCTCCTATTTGAGAATCTGGATCCAATGAAGGTTTACAATTTTTCCAGGATTTCTAACTGATTATCAAAATCAAAATGTGGTATCATTTTTAAAAACTTTTGGATTCAGGCCGTCATCTCAAGTTGAGCGGTTATCAAAATGCCAATACACTGTGACGTCATACTGTTATTATTTAGGTCTTATTACCTTTGAAAAGGGCTGCAGGTGTAGTTTTGATGCTGTTGAACCTTGTATTTGAGAGAAATATAAAAACAATGTCTCATTCAGACAGCTTTACTCAAGTAGAAGTAGTATGATCAGAAACTAAGGAGACACAAAAGATATTTTCCAGAATAAAATGTTAAAACCTGCACAAACACCTGACTTTGCAGTTAACTGCCAACATCAGCCTGCTACTGTGATCCTACTAAGCAGTAATAATGTTAACTATAATCTAATCCCTGTCTCCACCTTAAAGCGAAAGCAATAAACCCTCACAGACTTAATCGACACAGCTTTCATGCCCAAGTTTATGAAATGGTATAAAAAGGAAAAATAGGGGCAACCAATAGCCTAGCAGTTGTGTCGCGTGACCCACGTGCAGAGGCGTAGCGGCTGTGCCGGGTTCGAGTCCGACCTCGGCCATTTAGGCAAGGCAAGGCAAGGCAGATTTATTTGTTTATTTACCACATGTCCTTCCCCACTCTCTCCCGTTTCTAACTCTATCCACTGTCCTGTCCTCTCTAATAAAAGGCATGAAAAGGCCAAAAATAAATCTTTAAAAAAGGAAAAATAGGACAAACTATCATGACGGTACATGTTGCATCACCATTTTTAAAAAAGTGAATTTGATTCGACTTGACGCCGCTCAGTTCATCAACCCTGTTTATGACATTACAGTGTTCATACATTTAAGAAAACTACCAAAAGTCAGGAAAGTCCTGAACATCCGTAAATTCTATGGAGACGTTTGACTGAAAATATAAACAACTCTACAAACGTGGAATAAAGAACCACAACAGTGAGCAGACAGATGTTGTCACTTGCAGATAAACTTCCCAGTGGACTTCCTCCCTGTACCTCCAGTGACTGGATTGTGTACATTGTCTCGGGGGAGCAGGACAACACTGTTTATACATCACCATTGTTGCTATAAAGTAGAAGCAAGTCCCTCAGGAAAATGTGCAGAGCCGTCACACTGGATTGGGCCTTCATTTGCCATCTTAAATTACAATGTTAGCACGCTAATATTATGCATACAAAGTACTGTTGCTAGATGTAAATGTAAATGATCACCAAAGTTGTTACAGTTCCTCTTAAATGGAAAATGTAGTAATGTCAGTAAAAATAACTGCTGGTAGAATCACAGAATTTATCCTGTGTTCTCCAAAAGTTACCGACTCAAACTCTCATCTCCATAATCATGTAATAGTGATATTTCAGTCTGGAGCAAATCAGTGGAATGACAGACCAGTGAAATTGCAATCCATAAAGCCACAGCGGAGGCACAAGTGTTGAGTATTTCAATAGGTGCAATACTATAAAAGCCTCATTCAACAACACCAGGGAGAGATAGAAAAACTATTCTGAATGAGAGAAGTGGTATACTGACAGTAAAAAGCAGTGATGCTGCACAAACACATATTTTGCAGGCAGAAGACAGACTTTGTACAGACGTCAGATGCTGCAGTCTGTTAAGGCTTACAGGCAAAACTATGCACCAAAAACCTGCTGCGCAATCCTGTGCCAATAATATCAAATGGCAGGTGTGTTTATGCGCCCTCAAAGAAAAGCTTCCTTTATCTTCTTTCTGTCTCTGAGTAAGTACACCTACCATCTTGGCAGGAATGACAGAAAATAACAGCGGAGAGCTAAAACAGAATAATAAGAGGATCCAAAGAGTATTGAGTGCGTAGTCCAGAGAGGGTTCTTGTGTTTACAGTGGAGGGAAAGAGAGGAAAAGGCAGCTGATGGAGCAGTAAATCTGTCTTAAGACAGCACAATGGTCAGTTAGTGGAGCAGTAAGGACCCTGGGGCTCCAAACAAACAGCCCCCAGCAGCACTCGTTCTAAAAAAATCCACTCTGCATTGACAAAAGCAGACGATTATGTAAGGCAACCTAAAATATTAGTATGTGGTAACTCTAGTTGCCACGGCAGCAAAGCACACACGGACAGACTTAGCTGCAAAATACACACACATGAGCAAACTGCTGACAAACCCTGAGGGCGGGTTTTTATGCCTTCATTGTTTCTCTTACACGTACACTAGAAGAATAGATGACACTTTAATTGTGTCCTGTGGCCGTACAGCTTGTGATGCATGCTGCAGTGTCAGCAGTCATCAGCCCTCGCAGCAAGTAACAGTCCTACAGCATCAAACAGTAACTCACATTATCATTCATGTAAATTCATTGTTACGAATTAAGCTATTTATTTTGCTATTCCTGAGTACAGATGGCAAACACCCTCGGAACATAACACATCCATCGGTCCAAACAGAAGGCAAGACATGCAGCCAGAACAAACCTGTGCTGTTAATAATGCAGATCAATGCCATCAACATTAAGTATGAATGTGCCATTATGAACCACTGAAACGCAAGATTTTCTTAGTTTACTCTGTCTTTCATGACAAAAGAGGGCAAATAACACAATGACACTTGCCTCCCTGAAGTCACCATATTTTTAAGACATAATGGTCAAAAGTTCAATTTCCAACCCTAAAAATGTCTGTAAATTTATCAGACTACTTTCTTTTTTCATATTGTATTCTGTGTTTTCAATTTTTTCCACTTTACTGCTCAGCTGGATTGCATTTTTAAAGAAATGCTAAATTCCTTTCATTTGTCAAATTTATTTTTGTGAGTCAAAAGCAAACACCAAAAAACAAGACACTGCGCCAAAAAAAAATCTGAGCCAGGGAACTGCTGATTTCAGACATCAAAGTTTAATTACAGTTCTTTGCAAATACTGCTGTCTTAAAAACTGCAAGACTTAGAATGAAAAAAATCTAAAGTCAGTCCAGCTGCTAGAAACAGCTGTTCAGTTGGAACTGATGTCCACAAATACTGTTGCAGCAACTTCATGTCCAGGAGATCTGTCAGTATTTACTGTCACCTCTAAAATGTATTTACATTCAGAGCAGTGTTGTTGACACACTTCATCAACCTTTATAGGTGTTCAGCAAACTCATCAAACAGTGAGAGGCTCCACCTGGTGGCACAGCCAGGTACTACAGTAAAACTACAATATATTTTCAGACAGTTAAACTGCATATCGTTTGTTTTATTCCTTACTGGTTCATATATTTTTAATTGCTTATTAACTACCGACACTAACTATTAATCAACTAACAATCATTAACATCCCTGTTTTTGTCTTTCCACCATGAGTCGTTGTGCTGTTAGAGTCAAAAGCTAATCGGTGGAACAATTTTTCATTAACCCATCCTACATTACCGTAAGTCCTGACATGTTATCTGTGTCCTCCAGAGAGGTTACTGACGTTCGTTCAATAACAGATAAAGTCCCTTATCTTTAAATACATTTACCACACATTAATATTGATGTGGCTTCGCATAGCGCTAGCATCTAAAGAGCTACTGTCCATTGGCTGGAACAACAATTATCAACAGATAATTGATGGTTAAAACTGATGACGTCAGTCGCAGCCTGGGTTATCTGAAAAGCATCTAATGATCAATATATGTGTCTGCTGTGAGCTCGTAGCAATGAACAAGATACAGGACATTATCTTTTTACATGTTCACAAACATATTTCCCTCTCTCTTTCGGGCTTCTCACACACAAACAGCCAGGTCATAAATCAGCAGTGGATTCAAGTAACACGTGGCTGTCAGTGCCTCGCTTTCAGCAGTCCACACACGTATTGGACATCCACTGGAAAGTGGGTCTGAGGGCGATAGTGGGAAATTATTAACATGTGAACACACAGAGGCACCATATGTCTGAAAGGACACACGTGTCTGCTTTACAGAGCAGATATCTGGCCACTACTCGTCCTGTGACCCTGGCCTGCAATGAGGCCATTTAGATTATTATACAGATGGGTGGAAACAGAGCCAAAACACACAAACAACACACCAGGGTATTTGTCCAGTGGGAAATAAAAAGGGGCGATACCAATATTGACCTGTCTGAAAGTAGGCTGCTCAGCCTGTCTCCCAGAAATAAAAAATGTATGAATGGGAGTGAATGTAGTGACACATGGACTCTAGGCAATTTCCTTGGAGAAAACTCCTAGTGACCAATAAACCTCCTGCAAGAATGCTATAAATTAGATTTTTCACAGCAGACGGCACAGGGCTGAAGATGCCAGTCAAAAATGGTCCTGGTGGCTTAGTTGGTTAATTTACATAACATCTGCAGCTTCCTGTGTTCAAATGTGCTCTGGAGGCTTTGATGCATACAAACACCATCTATCTATGTACACCTAGAAATGTCACATGCTCTGCTGCTTTTCAGGCTGATTATATCAAGAAATACTGAAACTCTAACTCCCACAAGCAGCCACAAAAATACCCCCTTTCAATTTGTAGATGAAGAGGAAATTAATCAATGACAGCGTTGGCAAGTGTTTGTCTTTCATTATACACAACAAACCAGCTTCTCACCTGAGAGAATTTGGTGCTCATCTTTGTCTTATGAGATTGCAAAGTAAATATCTTTGACTTTGGAACCTTTTGAATGAGAAAAAGTATCACCAGCTGAAGCCTAAACTCAACAAAATTCAACATGTACAGCATACAAGACAAGGTAGTCATGGTGTCTAAGCGTTGGTGAGAGATTTGCATTGGTTTTCTGTATTCAAAGTGAAAGATTAGTGACTGGAGCCGAAGCTTGTGGTGTGCACTGTATGTGAAAAAGAGAGAGTGGGCCAGCAAGTGCTACTCCAACTCCCACTAAGCCAGCTCATCTGATGGAGCTGTGAGCAGGGACCTTGCCATGGGGAGACGATGGCCCAGCATAAACACACAGGAAACTGCCAAGGGAAACCTTTTCCTTTGTTTCTCCCCGCAGAAGCCATTTATTCTTGCCTCACATCCATCAGTTTATTTTCCACTAACATGAGCCAGAGGTGGAGACAAAGCATAAACATGGGAACGATCAACTTGTCGTCCCCGAACGACACAATCCTCCCCTTTGAGCTAATCAGTGTTGCTCTGAAAATGCCAATACCCAGACGTGAAAAACAGTTTGTCAAAAACCAATCAACAGCTGTCTGCCGGTGACGAATGAACTAATCGATCCCCAGAGCTAATCAATCAACTCAAGGGTGTTTACGTGTGGTGCTTTCAGGTTCTCGATTGTGAGGATTTGATGCTTTTCTTTGCTGTACTTTATGATAAACTGAATTTAAAGGTGTTATCTTGGGCTGTGGGAAATGATAAAGCAAAGTATTTTCTGACATAAAACATAATCAGCAGAGTGATGGATAATAATGGTTAGCTGCAGCTGCTTGGGGCAGTGGTGGTCTAGTGGTTTATGAAGCAAACTTGTAACCAATGGGTCGCCGGTTCGAGTCCCCGGACTGGCAGTTGAGGTGGGAAAGTGAGAGCGACCGCTTGTTGTGTATAGTAAAGGTTAACTTTGAATAGGATGGGTCAAATGCAGAGAAGGAATTTCCCCAAAGGGATCAATAAAGGTTAGATTATTTAATATGGAGTTTAAGAAATGCTACTGCGACTATTACACTTTATCTTCTATCTTTTTTGCAGAAACAATGAGTTGATTAATAATTTTATAAACACCTTTGGAAGAAAGACAGAAAATTATCCTTCTTTTGTATTTGGATTGTAAATCTGATGAAATTAACAATTATAGGACACCTTGGTGTCACAACTTTCTGACAATATAAACATCAAATTGTTAAACTAATCAGGTAAATACATAAATAAACAAACCAAGAATTAATATGTAAAAGCCAAAGCAACAATTTGGCACACATGGCAGTACTGGTCTTCTCTCTTACAAATGAGTGCTTAAAGCAGTGAATGTAACAGATTATACCACATTAGTCATCTATTAGTCGGCTCTAGCGCAGCATGGGGCCACACACAGTCTGAAGCAGCACACCAGATTACTGCTGGCTGATTTAACTGGTATGTGTTTGAGTTCTGGGCAGGAAATAATGGGATTGGCAGAATCCAGATGAAGAGATTTAGTGGGGGAGATGTTCAAAAGTGGGGTTTTAAAGCCAATCACAGGAAGCTGCTTCACAGTAACATTATAAAGTCGTGTAAATTAACTGTCTCCTACATCCAGCAAGTCTTCACACCACATGTATAGCTTCAACCTGTGACACAGCTGTAAAGTAACCATGGCAGCAATTCTCATTCATACATTAGGACAACCATAAAGTCATTAACTGTGAAATTAGCATGCACTGACAATGTGCTACTGTGAAGCAGATGTAATGCCATTGCATTTGCATCACTGTTTGCCTATCGTCTTCTACTGCAAAGGAGTCCTCCAAGTTACAGTCTATGGATCCAGGAGGTGGTGTGACCATTGAAGTTGGAGAATGTTTGGTACTATACCTAAGCCTGGCCATTATTTATATTCCATGTAGAAAACTTGAATCTAGCATAAACTTTTTACACTGTTTTTAAAAGAAACACACTTTGGCTGTAATTATGGCTACAAGAACTACTATTTGGTCATTTATTCTCCTAATTTATTATGTATTTAGGTATTTATTATGTTCTACTTAATTCATTTTATTGCATTTTATTTATTTACTTTTGGGTACCTATACACAAACCGGCCACAACATTAAAACCTCTGACAGGTGAAGTGAATGAAAGTGATCATCCTGTTCCAATGCAATGTTCTCTTGGTTTATGTGGCTGTTACTTTGTCACATACCAGCCACCTAAACACCTCATCTGCAATGGCGCTCCCCCGTCAGGAGAATACACCTCAGCTCGAGAAACACGACCAAGAGCCATCGGAGTCGACTCAGTCTCTAAACTCCCCAGATCCTAATTGAGTTGTGTATCCATGGGATGTACCGGAACAAATCTGATCCACACAGGGCTCAGCCTACAACCTACAGGACCCAGAAACATGCCCTGATGGGTCGGAGTTGTTGTGGCACTACAAGGGGGGATTACAGAAAATGAGTCGGGTGTTGTTAATGCTGTGACTGACTGTATACTCATTAAAATGCCACTTTTGTAAGTCAGTGGGGTTTAAATAAAGTGTAAAAAATAAAAATAATTTTAAAAAACAACCCAAACCATATATAAAGCTTATCATAGCTACCATGTTAGTTGAGTGTGCTACCATACTAATTACCACTGTTTGGACAAATACAATCGAGGCTGATGAAGTATCTGAAGGTATTTCTAGAAAAAACAAAGTATTAGAGAAATTAATATGTCAGCCACATTTTTTTTATTCTTATACATTTCACTCAATAGCAAATAATGTTGTGACTTTATTTGATAAAGTTATGTTTATTTATAGAGTTGATAATTCATATAACACAGTTAAAGTGAGGATTAATAAGTTACATAAGAATGCACTTTCATTTGAGTATTTCATAGAAGTAATGGGTCAGTTGAACTTTGGGGACTTCATTACCCATGATGTTCGAGGATGAGCAAAAAAATATGGGAGGAAAACAGCGCAAACGCGAGGCTAATGTGTTACGCTATACTGGTAGCAAGTTGTACTGTGCCACGAGCTGAAGCTACAGTTCTTTGTGTTCAAACAGAAGTACGGACTCTTGTCCCTTTTTTGAAAGGTACATTTGGAAACCACTACAAATAATGCCACCCTCATGGTGGTGCTAGAGGAAATATTGACATTTGGACATGATAAATGGGTGATACTCTAAAGTGACATTAAAAATAATGGACTTAGAGCAGAAAACACTTTGAACCAGTCTGTTCCATTACATTGACCTCCTCCTCCATTCTCTTTTACCAAACAGCAAGAAAATACAGCAGCTCTTTGGACCATTATGGAAATGTACTCAGGTTTTGAAAGGTTTAATCCAGACGACCCTGTCAGCTTTGCTCAGGCTGCCTTGTTCCAACAGACGTGTAAATAACACAGATGAGTATCCCTGGTTATTTATGACTGTACCTCCTGAGGGCTCCACAGACAGCTCATACACCAAGCCTAATGCATCATGCTGCCACAGGATAAGGTACAGGTTACACAAACCACTGCACCTGCAATTGAATTCAAACCCATTCAACCTGTGACCCCCCAATCTTTCCTGAAATACTTAAAAGCAGAGGAGCATCTGTGCTGGATTATGACTACAGCCCCTTTGTAGTTACAAATCAAACTGAAAATATCTATAAAACTGTAGTTTGTTTGGTATGAATACTAAATCAAGCACAGCCTCACATTGGGTTTTAACAGTGCTGTGCATCATTAAGATTACCTTGTGGGCTATTAAACACTGTGTTGTATAATTTTCACATTATCCTCACATCATTTTAGAGAAATGGGACTCCAGCTCAACTAATTTCTTTGTTTTTTATCTCCACTGCTGTAACTTGAGGACTCCTAAACCCATTTATCTCCAAAGTAAACTTCTTCTATATCCTTAGTTGACCTCAATGAAACTGATTTTTCTAATAAGTGGAGGAACTCCCTATATTAAAGCCAGCAACGAAAGGGAAACCTCTGAGTGTCTTTGCACAATGCAATTACTTGATGTGTAATATTATCATAGTATTAACATAATGAATACTTGATCATTAATACAAGGCAGGTCTGGTTTGGTTTTCAAGTTAGAAAATCTTCAGGGTGTGTTCATTCAACCGTTGCCATTTTTAAAGTGTATTCCAGTCACGTACAAAGATAGAAAAGCAGTTCACCTATGACAGAAAAGAGGACAGTTTAGGGCGAAATGAGTCCTAATGAGACATTCGCTTCATGTGAATTGGTCTGGAGAGCCTCCTGTCTGCAGGGGATCAGCCGTGACTCTGTGACCAGAGCGAGGAGCCTCCTGTGGGGAAGAGGAGCTGGCAGATAGGAACACCTCCCCGTGGGGCTCCAGAGATTCAACAGAGAATTACCCAGAGAATAAGTGGAAAGCAAAACAGTCACACAACAGATGGAAAATGGGAGATGGGTCAGAATACAAACACAAAGAGATGAGGCAACATTTAGAATTGCAGCAACGTTACAGCAGAGGAAAATTAAACCTTTTCTCCCTCTTTACAGCATTTATCAGGGGGAATCTTTACTTTTCTGGTGTGAGGCTGTAACCATAGAGGTATCATAAGCAGGTGGAAATGAATGATTCCAATCAGACTGCAAATTTAAAGGGTCAAAATGAGTTAGTAAAAGCACACATCACAACCAAGAACATGATTTGTTGCACCTAACTTCTACTTTATTACTTTAGTTGGGATTTTGTATACATTTGCCATACTGCTATCAGACTTTCTTTATTGATGAATATGCAAATTACGTTCTTGAGAAATTGCTTTGTTTACAAAACGCCACAGAGCTCCAAAAGCCCAACTTTTGAGAGGCATTTTTACCTTGAAAAAATGACTTCAAACTATTAATCAATTCACAAACTTCTGCTGATTAATCCTGATCCTGATTCTGTGGATCAATTATTTACAGAATCGTTTCAGCTGTAAGCTTGATACTAATTTCAACCATATTGCTGAGCCCTAACTGTAAAGTGCTTGCAAAGATGAGCCCGATAAAAACAAATTTCAACATAAATGTGAACATGTAACATATATATACATACTATCTGTGTGTTAGGGTTAGGAGACATGGGTTGTTTTTTTAATGGGACATATACACCGATCAGGCATAACATTATGACCACCTGCCTAATATTATATTGGTCCACCTTATGTGGTCAAAAATGCTCTGAACCACTGGGCATGGACAAGAGGACCTCTCAGGGTGTCCTATGGGTCTGGCACCAGGACATTGGCAGTGGATCCTTTGGGTACTCTGGCTTGTGCAGTGGGGCCTCTGTCAATCCAACTTGTTCCACTGCATCCTGTTGATGCTTGATCAGAATGTGGTCTAGGAAGTTTGGAGGTCAAATCAACATCTTGGGCCATTGTCATGTTCCTCAAGATGTTCCTGATTGGT
>OMNN01020654.1:8568-20712 GCA_900302755.1 Chromis chromis
CTGCAGGAAAAACAAAATTGCATTTTTCTGTACTTGTTGATCACAAAATGTTCCATGGAGTTGGGGCAGCTTATTTTTAACATGCTATTAGTATCTGTAGTCATAGTTACATTTGAATCTGAGCTGATGAATATATGGCAAAAATATAAAAAATATCTGTTAACAAAGCTATGTGACATAAAATATACCAGCAGCTATTTTGCTAATTGGCTGATTGTGTATCACTTCATTAAACACAAATGCCAAGCATTTAATGGTTACACACTTTTGTCAACATACACAAAACCTCACATTCTCTTCTCAAAACCAAACTTTGACACCAAAACAGTTGTTCATATGCTCAAAACCAAACTTTGACACCAAAATCACTCTCGAAGCCTGCAAAAATGTAAACACTACAAAGCATCATTACATACTACAACAAAAAAACTGAAAACACAATGTCCAGGGTGTGAGAATGTTCTTTTTACAGTTTTTCACAACTGCCAAGACACATTTTTATAAACCTTCTTATCTGTTCTCAAAATATATTACTGAAGTATTGGGCATTCATAGATTTGTATGTTTATAGAAACAATATGTAAATTAAGAAAATACAGTTATCACAACTCAATGCAAAAATGTACTGTAAACACTACAGAGGATCCATTACACACAATACAAAAAACTGTGTAAAAACCAGAAAACACAATGTTTAGGGTGGGATTTTTTTATGCACTCAATAGAAGCTTCAATGGACATGTTCCATAATCTTTGTACAGCAAGGATACTGTGATGAAACCGATTGTACTCCACTATATTGTGGTCAAAAAACAATTACATACAGTACTTGTTCTGTTCTCGAATGCCCGAATAATGGAGGCCACTGAGAACCTGCTAAGGTTTGGATGGATTCTCTGTCCTGCTTCGGTCACTGACATGCCGTGGACAATGACATGGTCAATGACCAGAGCTCTCATTTCATCTGTTGTTGTCTTGCTCTCCTTCCTTGGCCCCCTCCTCTTCCTCCTCGGACACAAACTCCTCTTCCTCTGCCTCCGTCCATTGTTGCTGTTTGGAACCTTCAGCAAATGGTCCACTCTGAACTGGCCTATATGTGTGGTCACATCATTTGCAACAAGTGTCTTCAATTTTGAGTGGTTGTGTTTAATGATTGACATCAGGTATGTTCATTGTGTTCAAGTTTTGCTGACTGTGGCTAGCATTTTGCATCCCATGAGCTTCAATGTGCAAAATGTGTTTAGTGGTTGAGAATTTGAGCAGAAGTTTTTGCAATGCATATGTTTTAGGCAAGACAAAATGTGTTTAGAGTTATGAAAAAAGGGGGGCTGTGTTTTGTGAATTGTGTCTTAACATATAAAATGTGTTTATAGTTTTGGCAAGTTGGGGCTAGTTTTATTAAATGTGTTTAGGCAACTGGTCATTTGGTTTAGAGAGTTGGGTTTTGTGTTTTAGCAATAGTGAAAAACTGTAATATTTCAACCAAAACTGGATGAATAGCTCTAAAATTTTGTGCAGACATTTATACTCCTGAAACCACAAATCTTAATGACTTTGATTATATCCTGACTTTTCCACCATGACGTTGACATTTGCGGCTTTCAGTGAATTTTCTCGACAACTGTTGGATAAATTGCCGTGACATTTCCCACAGACATTCGTATCCCCATCAGAAGGAATTGTAAATGTGACTTTTCATCTATTACTCTTATTGGGTCAAAATTTCGATTTCTTCAGTACTCTGGTTTATGATTAAATAAAATGTAACACAGGCCTTTTAGGTAGTTGCACAAGGTCGAGAAAGGTGTGCTCCTGGTGAGTTTACCATATGGTGATGACATAGCCTCCCACTAATTCTCAGAGAGTTTGGATGTGTTTTCATGGAGAGCTATGGCAAAGAGTATTTTGGTGACATTTAAGTACATTTCTGGATTGGAGCTGTTTTTCACTCAATGAGCTGTGTGTATAAGGTACCAAATCCAACCTGATATTATCTTAATAGCAGTCTTTGTTGTCGAAAGCTTAGCACCATTTTGAAACATATAACTAACTCAGGATAAAAACTCCTCGTGGCGGGTTTAGCTGCTAAACAATACTACTCAGCCATCCAAGGTGATCACGATATTGAAATAAAAACTCAAAAATCCATCCATCAGATTGAACTCTGTTAGACTATTTCTCCTAAACATGTTGTTGTGTAGCTCAAGAATGTGTTTTTTCTTTTCTTTTTTAAATTATTGTTGTGAGGGAGAGTTTTTCCTTTATTGATAGAGAGACAGAGTGAAATTGGGGGTAGAGAGGAGAGAGTGACATGCAGCCAAGGGTCGAACTCATGACAGCTGCTGAGGGACTGAGCCCATGTGGTATCGCCTTAACTCAGTGAGCTAAACGGTGGCCCAAGAATGTGTTTTTTAATAAATAATTTTCCTGTGTGCTGCTACCTTGTGGACACAAATAAGTTTGCCAATGTTTGCCCCAGTCTTATGTCAAAATTCATATATTGCATATATACTTTGACTTTATATGTAAAATCTATGGTGGATATACTCCATCTGTCTGCATCCATCCGTCCACCTATTAAAATATTAATTGATGATAGATCATGTACAAATGGACCAGTATGGATACCTATCCATCCATGATATAGATGGAAAGACAAATAGATGTCTACACATATCTATTTATCCATTATCTAGCGTAAAAGGAAAGAGCTGCATTGACAGATAATATCTATATATATATATATTCATTTATGTATGGATCTTTCCATCCATGATGGATGGATCATTAGATGAGGGATGGATAAATGGATAGAGGTGTGGATATCTATCAATCATAGACAGATACAAACGGTATCCACCTATAGCACATATTGCATTGAATAAATTGCATTGATGCAGACATTTCAAGTTTTACAGCTATCTGTCTGTTACAATTAATCCCACACCTCCGGTAATCTGTCACATTTTCCCTCCTCCACTTTCGATGGAATTGTACAAGAACAGTTAGCCCTAGAAACAAACTCTAATGTCATGTGTAACAGAGATGTGTACATTGCTTGTGTAAAACACAATTAAACTAAGTTAAATCTATTTTTTAATGATTAAGCCAAAACCAAAATGTGTTAGGTGTGCCCTTCTGTCCCCTAATAACAATCCCATCAACCTCAGCTGGCCGTACGTCTGCTAATTAGCAAATGCTCCAAAATAACAAGACAGCTGGCATTCTCACAGGATTTGTGAACTCCAGTTGTTCCTGACTGGCTGGTCAGAGTGTTGTCAAGGGTATTTACTTATTCCTGACTTTCAAAAAATAAAAAATCTGTGGACAGAAACACTCTTGTGTGGTTTGTCCAGTCTTTGTAGGTTTCAGAAAGCCTTCAGGATTGTTCCTGCCTGTGATTGTGCTGCCCACACCTGTTCCTGGTGAGCCCTGGTACAGCGTATTTTCCAACTCTCCACAGCCTGCCACCCACCCCATGCCTACACATGATTTGTGCTTGATTGATTGAACACTCCTGATCCAGCTAATAATTTGTGGGTACAACAGGAAAATGGCACCACTCCTTGTAAAATACGAAGAATCTCCAAACATGTTTTTCACTGGAGAGTGGTGAATATGAGGGTTAACACATAACAATAACTAAGTTAGGAGATATGTGCTGTTATTCAAATTTTGCAGGTTTATTTCTAATTTATTTAATTGTGCTTTTACTTGATGTTACTTCTAGAGGGCAGTCTGTGTGCACAGTAGCACGGTGCATGTGTGTCTAAAATCCCCTCCCTTATTGAAACATTTATACCTTGCACTTGCACTTGACATATCCAACTATCATGTCTGCGAATGCGTTGACACACACTCACTCCTCCATCTGTGCCCTGCCTTTGCCAGGCGTCTTGTGGCCTGCAGGGCAGCAGGGTGTGGTCTGCCCTCGAGGCACCAGAGGGGTGCCCTCTCGCCTCAAGGCTCTCAGCAAGCCCAGCTGCGCCATGGATGGTCCCTGCCCCCGGGTGCCGAGCAAGTGTGTGGCCTTCCTTTGATTCCTTTTCACACACTCATGGCACGGCCAGAAAAAAAAGTTATCTTGATAACCTCTTGCTGACAAACAGATACAAGCTAGCATCTGCGCATTCTTCCCAACACTTCTGCTGCCTGTCACAGTGAAAGCAACGCTATCATGATAAGGACAATCTCCAGTCATGTAATATTCGTAAGCTAATGTTAAGAGAAAAGTAACAGAACAGAACAA
This sequence comes from Chromis chromis, assembly GCA_900302755.1. Classification (NCBI taxonomy): domain Eukaryota; kingdom Metazoa; phylum Chordata; class Actinopteri; family Pomacentridae; genus Chromis; species Chromis chromis. Next base: position 12,818 of record OMNN01020654.1, read on the forward strand.
CCTTTCTTAGTCCATAGCCTCTGGAAGTTCCTGCAATATTTTGTTCCTGCACTTTTTTTTGCTTAGCCTTGTGTGAATAGTATTCCTTTCTTGGCTCAACAATTTGCCTCACTCCTGGGTTCCTCTCCCACATAATGCTAAGTGCACCAGCCACAGTCTATAATCAACTTAGTAAGCAATTTCCTCAATGCACGCACACTGTGAGAGATGTGAATGTTCAAAATGGAAAGGCTATATTCAGATTCGAGCTTTTTTGTTGTTTTCTTTTGTCTTTTGGCCCGCTGCATTTCACTGTCTGCTTTTTTCCTGGCTTTGAACACAAAGTCACAAAACTCTGGGGAAGATAGAATAGAGGCACAGAATTAGAGACGCAGGCCTGAAACCCGTGGTTTACTACACTTTTAACATCAGGCTTTTAGATTGAAATACGCATTCGGTTTACCTATTTCAATCATTCCACCCAGTTTTATTTAAAAAAAAAAAAAAAAACATACAACAGCTACAGTATTTTTTTCAAGTCAGAGTGGAAGGCACCTGTTGTGCTTCACTGAGGGGATCAGAGCTTATACATTAGATACACAGTGAACTAAGCATCCTTGGTGGAAAGGATGACAATATAGCAGAAGACAATTTAAATGTATGTAAATTGATGTAAAACTTTAAAAAGCTACAATTTAAATGTATGAAATTATCATTACAGCATCTTGAAGTCACTGCAGTAATGAGTTAATAAGCACATCAGGCCTATGCTTGGAAATTGGTGATAATATAAAACTGAAGCAGTGTTCACATCTTTTAAATGACTGGTGGAAAAAATACAGTACATTCCTGGTGTCCAACCAACTGAATCGAGTATTCAGGAGAGCGGCTGGAAAATCAGAGGAGTGCTTACTCCTGCACGGAGCCTCAGCAGCTGTTGCTATAGAGACAGAGAAGTTGTGGGCAGAAGTTTCTCTCCGATTCATTCCTGGCACCGTCTTATCAGGTCCTGTGTTTCCTTTTCGCCTTTTGTTTCCTCTCTGATAATTCAAAAACACCAAACATGACCACCACCACCACAAAGCACACACACGAATGAAAGATACACCCTGAGGTTTTGGACTTAAACTGAAGAATTTCAAGAAAGGCAGCCCATCGCCACATATCGGGAAAGGCTAATACATTTTTTTACTTCATACACATTAAAATGTCACCCATGACTTTTTATGGTATACACAGTATGCATACATGTTTTGCTCTGGGCAATGTATGCAAGACGTTGGTTGGATATAGTTATGTCAATGATTTAAATCAAAACTTTAAAGTAAAATTTTGGTAGATGGATTTTAAATGTACGTTGATTATGGAGTCTTGCACGATTCATTGGTTTGCAGCATCTGCTAGTGCTGAATTCATCTCAGGCTAGCAGCCTAATAAGCAAAACACTGATTAAAGCTGTTACACTGCAAATTAAAACACAATAGATAAACAGAAGAACAAAGAACTAAATTAAATTATAGAATTTTAATCTATTTTTTTCCCCAGTGTTACTAAGCAAAATGCGGTAGTTTCAGACAACTCTGATGAATTGTCCATCAGGACTGTAGGATCTTTTCAATCTTATTACAGACCTTGAATTTATTCAGCTTGTTACATAAGATCTTTCAACTTGTCGCACTATACAGTTAACAAATACGCCAATTATAGGCTATACTGACGTTAGAGTGAATGAACATCTAACACAAGGGAAGCCAACAATGAATACAGTGGAGGCCGTTTAAAAAAATGGAGAAAAAAAACAAAAAAAAACATAATGGGTAAAATAACAAAGCAAGTAGGTTTAACTGAACACTTTATAATGTGTACATGGGGCATACATAAACACCAATTTATCAAAGTCTTAAGATCCACGGCCTTTAATGTTGCACAACTGGATCCTGAGCCGTCAGAAGGAAAATCTTTACAAAGTCTGCTTCAAATCTTTGTACGTACAAAGAATTAATACCCTCAGCAAAAAAGCAACCACCAAAGAGTATGTCTTATCGGTTTACTCAAAGCAGCAACTGTTTTCCTCTTCTGATCACATAATAACAGGTAACCTATGTTATAAGCTGACAATGGGGAAAACTTGAAACTGTTCATTTCTCATAGCAGGTGCATGATTTTGTGTCAGCTGATGCCAGGTTTGGGCTACACATTTTTTTTTTTGTCTGATAAAATGCCCTGTGTCACTACATGTTCGACCAACTGTGGCTCGCTGTCGTTCACAAAATGAGATGGGCAAAAACAATAAATAATGCTGGCGGTCTTGCACTTGGAAAAGACTAACAAAAAGAAAAGAAAAAATTACCATGGTCCTGTCTGTCAAAAGGACAGTCTCTGTTTTGCTATGTGCTTTGGGCTCATGTTGGTCACTGTTACAAACAGTTGACACATGGCTGAAGAGAGGGTAAAAAAATGGACATGTTAGTCTTATTGTTTGGATGTTGTGAGGTGTCCCAGATGTGGCATTACCTGTTGTCAACTATGATTCACTAACTGTTTTGTGGTCCTGATGTCCTGCGCCTTTTGAGTCATGCTATTTTTGTACCAATATTATGTAGTCCGAACCCGACATAACACTGCCTATCTTACATAGAGGGGGGAAGCCCAAGAAGCCGCACCTAATGGAATATAATCACTTTTTTAAGGTAGACTGGAGTTTAATATGGAGTTGCCATACTACTGCATGTGGATGTCACCGTTTACTTGCAGACAACAGAGTCCAGAAAGGAGGGTAGATATGAAAAGCGAGAGAGAGAAAACAACCTGGGATGAGGTGTCAGGGAGGCTCGCAATTACCAGTGTGAACACTTTTTTAAAGATTTTGAAACACTACAACTTGAGGATTCTTTGCTTTTGCGCTAGACATGACGTGACATGAAAGCCCAGAAAATTGTCTGAAATCTTGTAGTCCATTTCCTCTCCGAATATATATTTATATATCTATATATATATATATATATATATCCTTTTCAGATTGGCTCTGCAAACATCCGTCCAAAGAAAGACTGGGGGCTGTGGAGTTGGACTAAAGTAGGGCAGCATGTGCAACTGGGAGTAAATGTGTTCTTAGTCTATCCCACTCTGATGTATTTGCATTGAAGCACAAGTGGAATAGAAAGGAACATCTATCAGAAAACATTCAGCCAGATTCATAGCCCAAGGCAGCACAGTCTGAAACCTCCAAGATCACAAAACACTGTCAGATTCGTGCTGGTCCAGTAGTCATTTCTTTTGATGGTATGTACATTATGCACAACTACATGAAACATAGTCATTTTCTGAAAAGCTGCGCTAATTAGTGCGAGGTTTACTTCATTCGGTTTTGTAGTGGTTCAGAGCAATCCTCTCCTTATTCTGTCAAGTATGTCTGACTCCAGATTTGGAAGATTAAAGCATTTCTGCAAAAGAGCAACGCACGAGGATAAATACATCAGCACCTACATCAAATACAAACAACCTGCTGCAGGGGAGGTGATTGTTTGTTCTTAAAAAGTAAAGGTAACTTCTGTTTAATCTTTTTTTATGGTGTAATAGCAGATGCAAGACACCACTACATTCAGCTCTCTGTTTGAATTGTTGTAGTTTAGCAGAAAAAAGGGGTTGTGAGGTTTTTATGTGGTCCAATACTATTTAAGAGATAATGTAGAATTGAGTATTAGACAACAGTAATACAAGTTTGGGGGAGAAAACAGAGTGAAGAGTAAGAGATCACAGTCCTGTGTATATCAAGGGGGGGGGAAAGCTTTTCTTGCATTTCAGAGATATACCAGTGACAGTGAAGAAAGAGGAAATAAGATTTTGGGGAGGTTCTTCAGAGGCACTCCAATTTCACACTATCAAATTAAAGTGTCCATGTATCAGAGGATGGATGAGTGATACTCCTGCTAGGTGCTAGGTGGTCTGCAATTCCCATGAATAATTTGAGTGTGTCACTGTGGGCGGTCCCTCTAAAGGAGATTGTGCAGGCAGGGGGCCGGATAATGATAGATATACCTGGTTTCCCTTTCATCCCCTTCTCCACCTTACTATGGGTTAAAAGATAATGTGGATCCTAAAGGTAGGAGAAGGAAAAAGCAAGTGACTGGCTTCGTCATTTTTATTTTATTTATTTTTTTAAACAGAAATATTTGATCAGAATTCCCCCTGTTCTTTAACATCTTTCTTGCTGATTCAGTATGCACATCATGGTCTCTGGGGTCAGGTTAAGAGCATTTCAGAGTTTCTGCGGCACTTATTTTACATATTTGATATTTACATAATAATCCTGATCTATAAGCCTCGTCGGCGGAACAGAGAAGTAGCCTGAGACATCTTGGACACCACAGAGAACTCCCACACAGCTTCACACTATCACTCGCTGCCATGGTGGCAGCTATGGTGACAGGGGCTAAGAGGGGAGCCTGTCATTTGAACAGAGAGGCTGGAGAGAAACGACACAGGGTGCAGGGACTGAAGAAATAGTGAGAGAGAGCCGACGGGGAAAAAGAATAAAATGAGATAGGGGTGTGTGAGGCAAAGTGGTGGTTCAGGGTGGAACAGACGGATTAGTAAAAGAGGTGGTCAGTTTTGTTATATGTTTCCTTTAGGAGTCCTGTTTGAATACACACAACGATGTATACACACTGACAAGACAGTTGCTTACAGTACACATGTATGCTGTCCAGTCATGTGAAAAAAGTATGAAAATGCTTTTCTGACATATTTGAACAGAAGATAAAGGTGGTTTACCTGAACAAGACCAAAAGGCAAATATTCTTCTGTGGTAAAAGAAGCTTTGGAAGCCAGTAGGCGTTTTGCATAATAATACACCATTCTCTGAAATAAGCTTGCCAAAAAGCTTGACCAGTCTTCCATGCAAAATTGCTTCTGTTGCAAGATGTTTCAATGGGATTCGGATCTGGGTCATTTATAACCCTATTCCTTGTTCCTTGGTGGATTTGCCGCATGCTTAGCATCATTATCCTGTTGAAAAGTCCACTTCTGGTTCAACTTCAACTTTCAGACAGATTGGCTCAAATTATCTTTGAGCACACTTTAATATGATGCCGAACTCCTAATTGAATCAGTGATTGCAAGCTGCCCAGTCCCCGAGGCAACAACGCAACCCCAAACCGTAGCATTCTCACCACCAGGCTTGACGGTTGGTATGAGGTTCCTCTCCTGAAAAGCTGTGTTTGGTTTGTGCCAAACATGTCTCTATCTTTGATTCATCTGTTCAAAGCACATTATTTCCAAAGGGCCTGGTCTCCGCTTGTGTGTTCATTAGGAAACTCTAGTTTTGTCCTAATGTTCTTTTATGGACAGCAAAGGGTTTTTTATGGCACACCTCTTGAGCAGGTCAAATGTGTGCAATCTCTTTCTGATTGAAGATGCAACACTTTCACTTTAACAATTGCAGAAGTGCCTGCAGATCCTGTGGTGAGACTGCTGGAGACTTCTTTTTGCATCAAATTGTCCGCTCTTGGGCTAAATTTGCAGGGGCAGCCAGTCTTGGACATATTCACTGTTGTCATTGCAGGCTCCTCTTGTACATGACTGTTTTTACAATGTAATAATCTATTCTCTTGATCTATTCACTTGGAGATCCTTTAGATCCCTTACCAGACACATAAGCATCTAAACATCTTTTCTAAAGATCTTAGAGAGCTCTTCAGTTCTTAGCTTGATGATACCACACACTTCAATAGCAAAGAGAGCACCAGTCTCAAGATGCCAGAGGTTTAAATAAGACAGGTTCCACTTGTCACTCCTTAAGGATGTTCTAATCATTGGCACCTAATCTAGAACCCCCGATTCTAATTTATGCATTTCAAAGTGAGTGTGTGTATACGAGCGCACTTCAAAAAGTTGCAAAACAAGGGGCGTAACTTTCATTTTGGGGCATAACTGTAACCTATAAAGCCTTATATTACTATATTCACAAAAACTCAAATGTTTAAAGCAATCAAAGAAAAAAGGAGAGGAAAGCTTTAGGCACCCTAACCCTGCCAGGACAATGTGTATGTCCATGCAGCACTGGTGGCAGAAGCAGCCAAATGTGGATTTGAACTGTTGCTCCATGCACCTTACTTGCCTGACCTGCATCATCTGACTTCTACCTGTTTCCCAAACTGAAATCCCAGTTGTGTGGTCACCATTTTCAGAGTGATGATGAAGGCATGCATGTTGTTGAGGGGAATCTGGAGGCTTAAGATGTGATCGTCTTCTGCGAAGCGATAACAAAGCTTGAATATCAGTGGACCAAGTGGATTGACGTTAAAGGAGACTATGCTGAACAATAATGTCAGAACAATCTTTCTTTTGTGACGTTTCATGATGAGGCAGAGAACTTATTTTTCTATGTTTCTGATCTGTTCTGGTATTTATGTAAACTGTGAAAATTACAAATTACAAAAATGTCAATTTTACGTGTCATTTACTTCAGTATATCCCAATTATTTGAAGGCAGTGTTTCAAAAAAGACTGTTTGCTCGGTAAAGTATGTTGAAATGTCAACAATTTCCATGGGATGTACTTTTTTTTTCTTCACATGACTGTAGATCACCAGTCAAAAGTCCGTCGCACAGTAAATGTGGTCTTCCTCTTTCCTCTACACTGCTCTGTTTCTCCCCCAAGGCTGAGAGTTGATGTGTGACTGACAGACAGCCATGGACAGCTTGGTTAGACACACCACACTCTGGGGATGCCACCAAGACTGAAACCGAGTAGAGGGGGCTGCAGGAGTACGATGAGTGAGGGGGGGAGCTGACAAAAGGAGTTTTAGTGGCGGAGGGAATGGGGTAAAAAAAAAGTTAAAAATCACAGGGGATTGAGTCAGAGCTTAAACACTACATGTAAAAGAAAAAAACTGACTGAATGAAGCAAAGAGATTCTGCAAGTGTGATTAATGGTGAATTTGTAACCTCACTTTTATTTCATGCCCACTAGGTTTATACATGTTCACATTGTTTCAAGGTCATATTCTGATGTCTGCTCTGTGATAGACATTGATTTTAGAGGCAGGCAGGGATGCAGGCATTTGTTCAGTACGCAGAATAAAAAAAACAGTTCACACATTTCAATGAAGGACATAGCCTCAATACAGTATGTCCCCTTCGCCTGACAACATGGTTAGGACTCAGTTCAACATTGGTCAGGAGACTATTCAACCCTCACAGTTAAGCCTTTCAAAGCAAGAATCTTTCCTTTTAAAAGGAAAGAATCAATAATTCAAAACAGCTAACATTGAGATCACAAAAGGGGATGAGGTTGATTCAACTGAACTTCTGTTTCTTTCTTTTTCTATATTTTCTATGCATGTGTATACGTTAAGGAGTTTTTTTGTGTGTTTTTGAAGGTTTGCCGTGAACATGAACCTTAGCATGTAACCTTTATGTCACACCCTGCATGATTCAGTAAATATTGCAATATGAATATGTTTTATTTAATAATTAACATAATAATATCAGTGGGTTCTGGCCATGGACTAGCAATTAAGATAGAAGTCTGTCCTTGTAACAGGTCTTTGACTGTCCTTGTAACAGGTCTTTTAAAGGTTTGGCATATTTTGTTACAAACACCAGATTTTTAATAGCTGACTTTTACCTATTAATTAAAACAAAACAAAAAAAACTAAAACAAAGGTTACACGTGTGTATAATTTATAAGTTGTTTATTGTTTTCCATAAAACTCACAAAGCGAAAATGTAAAATAAAATGAAGAGGCGGACAAATGGTGCAGTATAATTATGTTTAAGAAACAAACAGCCACACTGGACTGCAGCATTTTTTTTTCTTTCTTACCTGTGCTGTTTAAAGATCCTCCATTTATCAACACTTTCCCAGGATAGAGATGTGTTATAAATTACACTTTTAAAAAAAACACTAAAAAG
>OMNN01020692.1:1997-12875 GCA_900302755.1 Chromis chromis
ACAAATTACCGCTTGTGTGTCCTTTTCCACCATAGATCGTTGGTCACGATAACCCCGTTCGACGTACTCAGTGCTTAGCTCTGGCCCAGCAAAGAGTTGGTGCTTGCTAAGCACCAGTTTTTAGCACTTGGAGCCGGTGCTTAGGCAGTGGAAGCACAGAGAACTGGTGTCAAGTCAGGCTCTGGCTCCGAACTAGCACTAGCACTAGCTCGGTGGAAAAGGGGGTATGTGATACTGACAATGTGCTCTGCTTGTAGAAAACGAATAGTCGAAGGGCGAGCGAATAGTCGAAGGGCTAATTTACTATTCGAATACCGCCGCATGGAACGACTATTCGAATATTCGACTAGTAGGGTACAGCCCTAGTTAACAATGCAGGAAGTTCATTTTATAGGTAGTTCATTCAAGTTTGTTTTAAACCCAGAAAACTTATACATAGCTCCTTTCAATACTGCTGTCATTTTCTATCGTTATAGTTTTGTGAAACTGTCCCGTTATCAGTGCTCTGTCTAGTAACAGCTTTGTGCTCTTACTATATTCGCTCTGTTTGTGTTGTTCCCCCGATCGACTGGAAGTTTCAAAGACACTGATGATTTAACTAAGTGGCTTTCACCTTGTGTTCACAGTAACATAATCCCTCTCCATCAGCCTCCAAGCATGAACAGCAAAGCAGTGTAATCACTAGTGAGGATGGCCATTACACTGTAATAGAGATTTCAGAGCTATAACACAAGTGTCATGGAAGAGGGCACTCTGCCTTTAGAAAGCTGCTGATTTGACAGTCTTAGATAAGTACAAAGAAGCCTTTGACTGAGCAAATAAAGTACATCATAAAACCAGACTGGGAGAATTAGCATATTTGAAGCAGGAGCAAGAGCTACTGTACCATTATGTAGTGCGGTAGTCCTCCCTTCCCCTCCGCCTTTATTCTTTCCTTCTTTCTTCTCTCTATTCACATGTTGGCCCGCTGGCATGTAATAGGATAGTAGAACCGCATATTTTCTGCTCTCAGTGTGGTAGATCAGCGTCTAATAGCCTCCTACAGGTATTAGATCAATTCTAGTCATGCTACGCTTTCCCCATCCTATTGGACACCCATAACCTCGGGCCTGTCAGTTTGAAATCCAAGTGGATTGTGAGGGATCATCTGTAAGTAAGCTAAGACGACAAAGCAAGGGTTCAGTCTTAGCAGATGCTCGAGGATTAAAAGGAAACGACAATTCCTCATGTCTTGGATGGTTTCCACGGCTGATGATGTTGCCGAAATAAATGTCAAACACATCATGGACTTTCAAACGCCTCCCTCCAAGTTCTGCTCTGTAGCTGCGACGACTCTGCCCCATCGCCTCGGCTACAGATAGCACAGCAATAGAGATGTGACTTCACAATACTTCCCAATGAAAGCCTGCGTTGCTAAGCAACTCACAGTCCGCAGTGGCAAGATACAGGGGTGTTTCCTGGCTGATGAGAGAGATGTGTGTATTTTATGTGTGTGTGTGTGTGTGGAGGAAGTGTTTGTGCACTGGGAATCCTCCGCCCGCCTTGATGTGTGCATCTCATATGCGAAACTCACATGTAAGAGCGCAAAGCAGGCAGTCTGCAGCAGAAATGACGCTGCATATCCACCAGAGGACATTTTTGGAAGATAAAGCGCTTGGTTACGGATATTGACGAGCAACTAGATCGTAAAGTCAGCCTTTTCTTTCATCACTCTCACATAAAAATTGATCTCTTCATATATTTCCTCCTAAGGCTCCCCATTTTGTCAGTATAATAGTTGGTGTACAGTATGCATCCATATTCATGAGCAGGGAGCTCGAAACAAAGTTCCTGCCTATTTAAATGGACAGCATCTTGGAGAGAGGGATGAATTTATCAATAATGTAAGCTGCTAAAAGTTTAATGGTGTTTGCTGTCGCCCCATGTTCCCCCATGGGAAATCGTTAGGTCAGTTATCTAACCCCCAATCCTCCGCGACACACACACACGTGATTTTGCAGCTACTGTGCTGAAAGGCTCTGTAAGGACATTAAACTGATCCGGGTTCGGCTCTATCTTCCTCGCTCCCTCCTTCTTCTTTCACTTTTTCACATTTCGCCTGTCGCTCCTTCCCCGCTTGTCATGTCTCTTTTCTCTCCAACATGCTCCGTCTCTTCTCTCCCATCCGTCCCCCCCGCTCAGCTCCTGCCCCGTTTTTTTTCAGCCCGCCTCTCATATGGTAGGCACTGATACAGCCGGCGTAACAATATGCCGCTATTTCCCTCAACCTCCTAACTCCCCGGCTCCTGACTCAGGCTGCTGATAAGTCGTGTCAGCGAGCCGTTTGGGATATGCGGCGTTATACCAGCAGGATTTTCCACACCGCCGGTGGAGACGCGCCTTTTGCTCGGAGTCGCGCCTCTCGGTATGCTGCTGAAGCAACATATTTACAAGCTCCGTGCTTCTTTTAACTGATATGATTTTGATTAAACTCAGTATTACAAACTGACAACTGCAGCAGAGCTATGGCTTTTTTTTTCCTGGCCTTACCGGTATTCATCTCCCTTTCCCCTTGTTGGACTACGGGGACATTGCAACAGTTTATAGAGTGACTTCTTATGTTTGAGATAATAATGACTCCCCTGGAAGCAATGATTGAAGTAGTCTGACATGGTTATATAACCCCCTAAAACATCTTAAACTAGGCCGCCACTGCACATTTCTATTAATCTTGCATCTCCTGTTAACTCATGTTTAATGTCACATTTTAATCACTCTTTCTGAATAGCAAAGATATATGCTGTGTGGATCAATTGTGCAGCCTTGACGTGGGCGCTGGAATGAATTAAATGTAGAACTGCTCGGGCTGTGATCCAGATAAGCAAAAGTTCTCACATGGTAGAAATCCATAAGACTGTCCAAAGGCCAGGTTTTTGATCATTCAGGCAATTAATCAGAAGCTATTTCGCCTAAAAATCCTTTCCTATAGAACTAAATTGCATCCTCGGTTATGTTATGTTTTGAGGGAAATGTATTTTCTTGTGGTATGGAAACAATATTAAGTAGCAGGAACTTCCTAAGCCACAAAGTTCATGTTAAGAGGTTGGAGGGATGGTGGTGGTGTATGCCCGAAGCAGGACCCGTCACAGGATCGTAACCCACTGGGTAACTGGGTTCATGCCAGGGGTCATTGATTAAACCCCTAAAAACTCATCTCTGTGTATCAAAATTGCATATTTGGATGTTTTTTTCCCCATTAAAATAATCTCTTCCTGCCTTAAAATGTCTTAGATGTAACTCTACATCCCAGGTTTGTTACTTATGAAAGCCCAAGTCTGAATTTATGTTTTTGAGACTGTCATCAGTACACTGCAGTTTCATGATGGAAATTCTCAGCCATGTTGCTGACTGCTTATTTCACTCATAATGGATCTTCCAGTATATAAAAAAAATGCATCCGAACATGTTAACAAAGTAAAAAAAAACAACAACTTGATTTTCACTCACTGAAAGTATAGATGATTAGGTTTAGGGGATATGTGATTTAGGTTAAAATACACCCTGTCACAAGATCTTTGAAGCTTGTTCTCCATTTTCTGGGTTGCCATGCTGATCTCCACCTGATCTAGTGTATTATTAGTTGGCTGAACCGGAGCGACAGCAAAGGTATGTTGATTAGAAACATATTTGCATTTACAAATGTAATTCAGGAGGAAATATGTATGTATGTAAATATATGTATAAATGCATTTTAGTTGTATTTGAATGTAACTTGGGGGAGCCAGGAGGCCCTACGAGCTGCTTTTGGCTGCTTTTGACCATGACTACAACCGTTCCTTACTTCAACCAAGTAGTTTTCATTACCTTAAGCTTTCCCAAACCTTAAACATAGATCAGAGAATATTTTCCAAAGGACCGATTTTGTCAGATGTGAGGACTTGCTGAGCGCTCGGGTGATTCTGTCAACCGTTAAACATATTTGATGATTTTTTTAAGTGTTTGTGTAACTTGGTTTCCCCAGCAGTCTGATGCCCCCCTAATTTAAGTCTGTCCCAGGCTTTCCCACCTGCTGGTTGCAGTAATGAAGCTAATAGAGTTCAGATGCTGCTTGGTGCATCATTAGTGCCACTACTTCTTGTACCATCCTGTCAGCCAACCGTAAGCATTTCCAACCCTGCTCACCTCAGAATTTGCCATATGGAATGAAAGCATTTGCAAAAGATGGTTACATTCTCCCACTCCGATTGGGAACAGGAGGACAGCCATTAAACTGTGATCTGTTTTTCCGATCAAGTAGGATTTCTTCGTGCGGGATCTCACAAACAAAGTCAAATACATGTAGACGTTTAGTGATATGCGAATGCACTCTCACGCATGGACACACATGCGCACATTTATGCACAATGACAGTGACGGATTACGCATTACAAAGGGCTGCAGCAGTCACCCTCAATATTTCATGAACATCCTTCCTCTTTCACTTCGCTCCTTTTTTATTTTATTCTGGCATGTTCAGCACTCTTCTTCCAAAAAAAAGGTTTTATTTTTGTCAGTCTCCTCCCAGAAAATAGCTAGGGTAAGACAGTACAGACAGAAGAGTGAAAGGAGAGAGAAAATAAAGTGATCAGAGAGAGAAAAGAAAGGGTTTGAAGGGTTTCGGAGAAAGGAAGGATTGATGGGAGATGAGCAGTAAAGGTGAGGCAGCAGCTGTCTCTGAACAGACACAAATCTCACTTCTCACCCAGAGCTCCCTTCCTTCCTGTTTTGCTCACCTTCACATGTTGCGGCTGTGCTTTTTTGGCTTTGTAAAGTTTGCTCTCGGAAAAAAAAAGGCAATGCACTCCCGAGGTAACAAAGTCAAAAAGAAGGGCGGTTGTCATGAGCGGTAAAGGAAAAAAAAAAAGAAGGTTTGTAAAATGGCAAGGCCACTGAAGAGAAGCAGAACTAAGAGAGGGGAGAGTGATTTTCGCGTCAGCATTTCTCCTCACAGCGGCCACTTTATAATCGACTCTCTAGTGATTTCCTGTCTTCAGACATGAAAAGTTTCAATTTCTCTTGCTCTTTCAAATAAGTTCTGGCTCGATCGCAAGTCAGTCTAAACTTGCACAGTTTATACATGAGGCTGATTCCCAGACTGTCCTTCTGGGAACAAAGGCAGCATCCAACATTTTGGCAAATGCCCGGTGTACATTCAAGTGACAGGATGACTTTTGTCTGTTTGCAACAAAAGAGGAATTAGAGTGATGTTGTTACTGAGCCAAAACTTCTGCAGAGGGAGGAGGTCAGGGTGGATGGATGGATCAGCAAAATGATTGACTTTGACATGGAAATGACTCTATTTTTGTATGTGTGGTGTGGAATGGTTTTGGAACCTGCCAATAGAGACGTCAGATCACAAGATGCATATATAAGTAATACTGATGGGCATTTGAAAAGAACTTGTGTTGAAAGGTACTCGGTGCCAAAGGTTTTTAGCTGACCCTGTGCTGACTTCTAGAGAATCCAGTCCAAAGATTACTCATAGGGTCTCGCAGTTGGTGTCTTTACTGCTGTAATGAGGCTTGATATTGTGCATAAATTACTAATGGGAGTTCCTGAACAGAGTGGAGTCAGAGTGTGCCAAGGTTGGCCTTCGGATAAATGCCAAGAAAACTGAGGTTATAACATCGCATCGGAACATCCACCTCTCACAACAACAGGAGGTGCTGCTTTGAAGGAAGTCCACGGACTTCAAGTACCTGGTCTCTTGGGTCAACTCAACTGAGCAAGACCTGAAAGTGAGGAAGGCACTTGCAGGGAGAGCCCTGAACGGTATGGCCAGTGTATGGAACTCGAACCTCCCCAGACAAATCAAACTCAGCTTCTTCTATGCAACAGTAGAGTCTGTTCTCCTATACAGCAGCGAATGCTGGACCCTGAAACCAACCCTGCAGAAGTCTCTAGACGGGTGCTACACCAGGATGTTGCGTGCATTACTTAACATCAGCAAGACTACACACATTACCGACAAGATTCTGTATGAGGGAACACCAAGGGTGAGCGAGAAAATAGCAGCTAGGAGGATGAGACTAGCAGGACACTGTCAAAGACATCAAGAACTGGCAGCCGGAAAATTGGTGCTATGGGAACCAACACACTGGCAACGGTCACGAGGCCGTCCAACATTAACATACGTGGATGTACTCAAGAAAGACGCAGGAGTGCAAAGTACCGATGAGCTGGCCAGATGTATGGAGAATCGGGATGACTGGAAGTGACGATGGAGGGCTCCTCTGAGGACGACCTAGAGAGACAGAGTTTCATGCAGAACTGTTCAGAAAAACTCTCCAAGGGTTACTGTACCTGGCTAGAAACAAGGCTGGTTTATAAACCAAACTTGCTCAGGTTCTTTAGGGGTTGTGGTCCCGAGGAAGTTACCTGCTTTGGCCAGCTTATCGTTTACTATGTGTTTGAAGCAGTTACATTAGTGTTAACATGCTGATTCTCCTGCCAAATTTCCAATCACTAATAAATCTATCAAAAATTCCAAACCCCCACATTTCACAGCGGTCTTCTTCTTCACCTCTGTTTCTCACGTCCACCGACCTCATCTGGTTCCTCCTGCTGTTTCTGTCCAGCTTGCCCTTTCCACCACATCACATTTAATGACTGAACACACACACACACCTTGTGACGTGAATGTCACCGCCCCCGTCCCACCTCCTGCATATTTCGCCAGCTGCTTTCCAAACCAGGACACCTTGCGTTTCGCTGGCACTGGTCTTGGCCTTTGTCGTGTTTTAAACTTCAGCGCCGAGTGACTTTTAATCAAGAAGAGGTGCCTTTGCACATCCTCTGTGAGAATCCTCTGTGCTTTGATCTGGATTCCTTTCATGAGCATACTAGGGAGTTGTGAAGCCAGAATTTCACCGGGTTGCATCAAGCAGACAGTTGAGTACATACTGTACAAAGTAAGCAATATTCATGCTGTTTTAACTAAGGCTCATACATGTTTTTGAATTCCAATGAGTATTTTGGGGGCAAATGGAGCAGCCTATTGTTAAAGTTTGTACCATGTAAAACACATAAGAGGATGTCTTGGATTATGAAACGGGTGGTAATAAAAGCATATTTCTGGTGAACCAGTTTGAGTTCCTTATGGAAAACTGGCCTGGCAAAGCTGCACATCTTCCATGAAGTGTGCCAAAATCAACAAAAGACGTTGGCGCTCATTCACCAGATGGGTGCTGTTAAATCTGTACAGAAGTAGAGGACACACTGATGTGATATAATTAGAAAAGCACTGGTCCAACCTCAAACGAACAAAAGCGACTGGGAAGACATGTTTATTTCAAGGTTTTTTATTTGACGAGGATTACCGTTTCCCCCCACTGATCCACACAAATCTCATCTACCAGTCATTGTCATTGTGTAGCATAGAGTAGCTTTACAGTGTTGGAGGAGAGTTGGAGGCAAGCTGGTGTGCTCAAGCTGCAGTGTCGTGGCAGAGCGTTGGCCTGAGAGAGAGCAAAGAACTTTATAGAGTTGTACATTTTAAAGAAAGCCATAGTGTAAAGCCATAGTTTTGGCCATACCGCCTTGTGGATGCCCGATGCCGTCAGATCTCGGAAGCTAAGCGAGGTAGGGCCTGGTCAGTACCTGGATGGATGAGGGAACACCAGGAAGCCTGGGTGAATGCAGAGTGAGAGTGAGTGGTTGGTGGTGGTCGGAGGGGCTGATGGAGCAGAATCGCAGCTTTGCTTCCGTCAGTCTACCCCAGGGCAGCTGTGGCTACATACGTAGCTTACCACCATCGAGGGAATGGAGGGAATGAATAATGCAATGTAAAGCGTCTTTGAGTGTCTAGAAAAGCGCTATATAAAACCATTGCATTATTATTATTATTATTGTAAAGTTACATATAGGGAATAATTTCATGGAAATAAATTCTAATTATGCAACTTTGATACAAGGAAATGAGGTTTTAGGGTTTAATCAATGAACGGAGAGAGAATTTAAGTGGCTATGATGTTGGTAAAAGTCATTTTATTCCATATTGTCTTTGTTTGTTTCCGGAACGTCTTGTTAAAGCTGTGCAACTTTCACTTAGTATGATATTTAAAGTCAAGACTTGATGTTTTTGCTGTATATTTTCCATTTGAAAAAAAACACGACAACTATTCTGTAAATACTGACACCCTAATCTCAAAGGAGCTGCTAATAATTGTTTCTGCATAAATTGAAGGCATGATATAGGCTGTGTTTAACAACTAGTTGCATAACCATCCTTTATTAAACTGGTGCAACACCAAAGCGATTCACTTTCAACATCCACTCTTACCTGACAGAGACGAACTGATACATCATATGTCTACAGCAGCTCTCAGTTTACCTGTAGCATCACGTCATTCATTCCCACAGCGAGAGATATAGATTTGGAGAAAGAGCGTACGAAGAGCCAAGGCTGTGTGGTGGGCATGGAGACGGGCAGAGCAGAGAGGGATGCAGAGCCACGTTCGTCTTGAGTTATAGTAAACACAATGAATAATATCTATTCAGAGAGGCTCGTCTGTATTGATCGCCCTCGGACTGTGTGTGCACCTCATCTCTTCCTGCTGAGGATTCATTTCCCTGCTCTCATGAAAGAAATAAGAGTTGCAGAGAACTTGATGAAAACTTTTTTCTCTCTCTTTACATCAAACTTTTGAATCTGTCAGCTTATGTCTCCTCTCTTGCTCTTGAGCTGCACACTGGCTCTTTGTTGTTTGTGTCCTGGTGTCTTGTGTCAGATCATTAGTGGACAGAATCAGAATGAATCAGCGGTGTGATGCGGGGAGGCAGACATAAGGCTTGCATATTGTTTCCCCTTCATTATGCAAGAAGAAAGGGACTTTAAATGTGTGCATATTTGTGTGCGTGAAAGAACAAGGGCGTGTGAGAGAGAGAGAGGAAAGGCTGAGAGGAACCCATGAGAGCAGAGTGCTTTTTTGAGGTGTTGATGAGTTTGATAGCGCTGCCTCTCTGATTAAAGCATTGTTGTGTGTTTGCATGTGTGCGTCTGCGGTGTGGAGCACGCAGGCTTCTGGCTTTCAGAGTTTTGACAGAGCATATCCTTGTGTATCTTTCCTCTAATTGAATCCATCCCTCAGGGCGTCACCGCTTGTTTATATGCTGACACCATGAAGGTGTGTGTGTGTGTGTGTGTGTTCACACTGAAGGCAGAACACCGCAAACACTATGTCCTTATTGTTTAATTATAGCCCACCAGCTGGAGAGACAGAGGAAGAGAACGAGGGCTGAAGAGGAAGAGTTATTGATTAAATTAGGCAGATTATTCATATTTAATGTTGTGCTTTGTCTCCATCTTTCTACCTAAGTCCTCTCCTCTGACTTCTACTTAACGCCTTAAATCCTCTTTATTCTCTTGTAAGAACTCCAGTAAACAATGTTTTTACACGTTTCATCAGCCGACGGGGTTTGAAGTGTACCGGTAATACCTGTCTACTTTATACACGTAGGTGGAAGGTTCAAAGCACTTTTTACACATTCACCCTTGAAAGAATATCTTTACCTTGTCAGTTTTAATGAGAGATTAAAATTTAGTTTCTCGGTAGTTGTTAAGTACCCAGACGTACCCTTTTGTTCATTTGCTTAAAATTCCATGGCTTCTCTGAGCATTTATCACATTTAACAACTTTGGAGCTTGTAAATTGTGCAATATTAGCGTTAGCCCCTGTTGCAACAGGTGGTAGCAACAGAATAATGGGTAACATGTATGTAGGCAAACAATAAGAAAAGTAGTGAAGAGTAATGAAGTCGCTTTTATCTTAAGATTGCTAACGTTAGCCATCAAAAGCCACTGGGTGTACTGGGCCACATTAAATCCACTCTCAGGTGAACTGAATGGCATTAATCATCTTATTACAATCTAATGTTCTGCTGGGAAAACTTTTTGTCCTGGCATTAATGTGGATGTTAGTTTGACACGTATCTAAATATTGCTCCTGACAAAGCACACTGTGCCGTGGCTGGAAGGTATCCTGCAGAGGATAAAGTGCCAGCACAGCTCAAAAACTGCTCAGGAGCGTCTGAGGCACTGATCTGGCTTCCACATCCTAATCCGACTGAGCATCCGTATGATGTGTTGGAACAAGCCTCATCCACAGAGACCCCCAACCCACAACCCACAAGACTCAAAGCATCCGCTGGACATGTCCAAGTGCCAGACACCACAGGACTCCCCAAGAGATTTTGTGTCCATGCCCCAACGAGTCAGTTCTGTACTGGCAGCATGAGGCGGACACATCATTAGGTTTTAATGTTGCGGGTGATCAGTGGAGTGAAGCCCTTTTATAATGTTTAAGTCAACAAACTGTATTAGCAATCAAAGGTTATAGAGCAACATTTGCATTTATTATTGGAGTCATGTTTCTTCCCACCTACAACCAATATTAACTCTCTTTTAGCTCTATGTTTGGTCACCTCCAACTCTGGAATAATACGTTAATTTAAACACAAGACACTTGTGCTAAAAAAAAAAAAAGGATTCGTACTCAATGAAGGACCTAGGATCCCTATTCTGTCTCTATACCTACCAGTGAGCAGTGACTCCTAACACGTCTCTGGGGGTTATCAGGTGGAAACCTCCCTTCAACGGTGTTTTGCCTACTTAGTCCCATGACACCTCCAGGAGGCTAAGCGGTGAACTCTGGCGTCCCAGAGTCACCCCTCCTAGTGCCAGTTCACACTGCTCCTACACAATCCAAACAGCACTGCCACGTTCAACTGAGCCAGGCCTGTTTAGGAGATGCTCTAGGTAGAGACCAGTGTTGATGCTATCATTTAGCTAACTGCTAATTCAAACAGTACTGCCACATTCAACTGACCCAGGCCCATTTAGGAGATGCTCTAGGTAGAGAC